>BCLH01001463.1:0-82436 GCA_001602315.1 Zoysia pacifica | reverse complement strand
GTCTGACCCCAACAACCCCCCGCCCACCCGCCTCACTACTTAAGCACCCCGCTCCCCTCCTTTCTCCTCAGGAAGAGCATTAGCTTTCCACACAGCTCTTCTTCTACAACACCGGCACGCAAGTAGCAGCCTAGCCGCTGTCTGCTGGTGCTAGTGTACCACTACTATTCGGCAGCTTTGTATTTCTCGCCTTCCGATCCCCCCAGCTAAAAGATACAGTTTCTCTAGATACTTTGTTGCAACAACGGCAATGGAGTGCGAGACCGGCCTCGTCCGCTCCCTTCACGGCGACGGGCTGTGCATGTCGTCGGCAGCGGCTCCGCGCGCCGCCGATCCCCTGAACTGGGGCAAGGCCGCGGAGGACCTGTCCGGGAGCCACCTGGACGAGGTGAAGCGGATGGTGGCGGAGTTCCGCGACCCCGTGGTGACGATCCAGGGCGCGAGCCTGAGCATCGCGCAGGTGGCCGCCGTGGCCGTCAACGCCGGCGAGGCCCGCGTGGAGCTGGACGAGTCGGCGCGCGCGCGAGTCAAGGCCAGCAGTGACTGGGTCATGGACAGCATGACGAAGGGCACCGACAGCTACGGCGTCACCACCGGGTTCGGGGCCACCTCCCACCGACGCACCAAGGAGGGCGGCGCGCTCCAGAGGGAGCTCATCAGGTGAGATTATCACTCTTTTTTTCTCGCATCAGTTTTGATTAGTTATTAGTACTAGTACTAGTTGATAGCAGTAGATGATCCCAGCGAATTGCGAGGTCGTTCGTTCACGAGATCCTGCGCCTGCAATGCATGTGCACCGGTAGTAGTTTACTTTCACTCCACGGGATTCCATCAGTTTCGAAGCAATAAAGATTCTTTTCAAGATGCTGTTAGCTAGGTGGTTGGCGGCTTCATCAGCAGTATTAGCTGCTAGTATTGCTCTGTTTTGAGACATAGACACACAGGACGGGCGTGACAACCGAATACGGTACTGGTAGGAAGGGAATCACTGGCACGGACCTAGTAATAGTAGCGCAGAAGAACTGAACACGGATCAGCCGGCACGAGCGGGTGGACGCAATCACTGGTCCGCAGCACATGGCAAGTTGCCAACACCGCAGCCCAAAGTTCGTCGGGCCATCCTAGTCCCCTCCCCACCCATGGTACAGCGAAGCCGCTGGCTCGCCAGACGACAGCTCGGTGGGCACGCGGAAACCCCGCAGTTCCCGGTACTCCCTTGCTCCTGATGGCGAGATTGGCCGGCGCGTCGGCGGCCGGAGCGCATATTTCGCGGGTAGAAAAGAAAGGAAATTCGTATTCGATTTCTGGCGGGTATCCGGGATCTCGAGGAACGGAGACGGTGCCGCTGGCGTGGCCGTTTTGACTCGGCCAACACCACGCGAGTCGAGTCTGTCTCTTGGTTAGGTCTGTTTGCTTGAGCTCACGTCGATCCGGCGGGGACACCGGCCGGAGGCCGGAGCGGTTGTTACGGCGTGGGCTTCCTCCCACGGAAGGGACGTGGAATGGTTGGTACTGGTACTGTGTTGTACTCTATCCGGGAAGCTTCGGTAGACTTCGGCAGATAAGGTTGCGACATCGCCTTCTATTCTTGTCAAACACAGGCTGGAAAAATGAGATACTTTAGTTGCACCGACAGCTCTGCTTCTCTGTTATGGGACGGTAACAAAATATTTATTAAGGGCTGGCTACACGAACACGGTCTCTGAAAAAAAAAACACATACGCAGAGACACGTCTGACTACGTAGCTTCCAAATCTGATGGGGTGTACCTACCATGTATCAAGACTTGGTCCGTAGAGTTCATTGTCATAGGAAACATATACTTAGCGTTAAGCTTACTCATAATATAACCAGAAACTGCGCCGAAACCCTGTTCCATTATCTAAAAATAATAATCCGAAACTGCTGTGTCGGCAAAGTTTTTATCCCTTAGTGTCTGTCCATTTCTACGGAGTAGAAGAATGCAAACTCTGACCAAGTATACAGATACCGCTCACAACTCCGAACTGACATCTGTACTGCCATTCTCCGTTTGACAGATTCCTCAACGCCGGAGCGTTCGGCACCGGCAACGACGGTTATGTTCTGCCGGCGGAGGCCACCCGCGCCGCGATGCTCGTGCGGATCAACACGCTCCTGCAGGGCTACTCCGGCATCCGCTTCGAGATCCTCGAGGCCATCGCCAAGCTGCTCAACGCGAACGTCACGCCGTGCCTGCCGCTCCGCGGCACGATCACCGCGTCGGGCGACCTGGTCCCTTTGTCCTACATAGCCGGCCTCATCACCGGCCGCCAGAACGCCGCCGCGGTGGCACCCGATGGCAGCAAGGTGAACGCGGCCGAGGCGTTCAAGATCGCCGGCATTGAGCACGGGTTCTTCGAGCTGCAGCCCAAGGAAGGACTCGCCATGGTGAATGGCACGGCCGTGGGCTCTGGTCTTGCTTCGACCGTGCTCTTTGAGGCGAATGTTATTGCCGTCCTTGCTGAGGTCATGTCTGCGGTGTTCTGTGAGGTTATGAACGGCAAACCGGAGTACACCGACCACCTCACCCACAAGCTGAAGCACCACCCGGGACAGATCGAGGCGGCCGCTATCATGGAGCACATCTTGGAAGGCAGCTCCTACATGAAGCTTGCTAAGAAGCTCGGCGAGCTCGACCCATTGATGAAGCCGAAGCAGGACAGATACGCGCTCCGCACGTCGCCGCAGTGGCTCGGCCCGCAGATCGAAGTCATCCGCTTCGCCACCAAGTCGATCGAGCGTGAGATCAACTCCGTCAACGACAACCCGCTCATCGACGTCTCCCGTGGCAAGGCTCTCCACGGCGGCAACTTCCAGGGTACGCCCATTGGTGTGTCCATGGACAACACCCGGCTCACCCTTGCTGCCATCGGCAAGCTCATGTTCGCGCAGTTCTCCGAGCTCGTGAACGACTTCTACAACAATGGCCTTCCCTCCAACCTTTCTGGTGGCCGAAACCCAAGCTTGGACTATGGTTTCAAGGGTGCTGAAATCGCCATGGCCTCGTACTGCTCCGAGCTCCAGTTCTTGGCCAACCCGGTGACCAACCATGTCCAGAGCGCGGAGCAGCACAACCAGGACGTGAACTCGCTCGGACTCATCTCCTCCAGGAAGACTGCGGAGGCCATCGACATCCTGAAGCTCATGTCCTCCACGTACCTGATCGCCCTGTGCCAGGCTATCGACCTGCGCCACCTCGAGGAGAACATGAAGACCGCGGTGAAGAACTGTGTCATGCAGATCGCCAAGAAATCCCTGAGCCTGAACACCATGGGCGGCCTCCATGTAGCGCGCTTCTGCGAGAAGGACCTGGTCACCGCGATCGACCGCGAGGCGGTGTTCGCGTACGCGGACGACCCCTGCAGCCCCAACTACCCGCTGATGCAGAAGCTCCGCGCGGTGCTTATCGAGCACGCTCTCGCCAACGGCGAAGCCGAGCGCGTCGTGGAGACGTCCATCTTCGCCAAGGTGGCCGAGTTCGAGCAGCAGATCCGCGCGGCGATGCCCAAGGAGATCGAGGCCGCGCGCGCAGCCGTGGAGAACGGCACCCCACTGGTTCCGAACAGGATCAAGGAGTGCCGGTCGTACCCGCTTTATCGGTTCGTCCGCGAGGAGCTCGGCACCGAGTACCTGACTGGCGAGAAGACCCGGTCACCCGGCGAGGAGCTGAACAAGGTGCTCGTGGCCATGAACCAGCGCAAGCACATCGACCCACTGCTCGAGTGCCTCAAGGAGTGGAACGGCGAGCCCCTGCCGCTCTGCTGACGTACAGAAGACGAGTGAAGACACGGTATACAGAAGAAAAAATACAGAAGCTCACCAAAGAGCATTTCAAGTTTCCTGTGTAGCTGGTAATGATACTCTGATTACGTTCCCTTTGTAGCAAAGTCGATTGCGAGTGTTGTTGTGTCCTGCTGCTGCGACGCCATAGCCAGCAAGATGTGCGCATGGCCTGGGCACGCAGCAGCTGAAAACTTTTTCCATGTTTTAACATGTAAGTTGGGGGTAAAGTAAATTATTTTGTTCTTCTACGGTGCATTAGAATATCGTTACTCTGAGATTCCTACTGCCGACAATTTAGAGAATTTTCGTTCTCTTCAGTCCTGTTATGTCGTGTCCTGAACTTCCGATCGATGATTGTCTCCTTCTGGAACAAGGACAGAATGATGCAATGGCGTGCAAGAGATGCCCATGTTTTGAGGTTGGCACGGGTGGCTGTCGTACTTTCGCTGGAGCCAACTACTACTCGTTGAATTCATCAACTTGCATGGATGATTGGATTGTTACAAACTCATCAGCCTTACCTACCACGTTGCAAAATTGCTAGGTGCATTGTTTTCCGAGTTTCTGAAGATTCAGTAGTTACGTACGTACTCCCTGGCACGTAGTCGCGCTCACATCCTCGCTCCCGTGAAGCCTAAAATTCAGAGAGTTACTATAGCAAGATTTATATATGCCCAAAACCATCCAATCAAAAATAGACGGCTTCAGGTCAACTGCTACAGTTCTTGTAAACATTAAATATATCTACAGTAACTGCGAGCATCGTTCTCTAATCTGCTGCTACAGTGTTTTGCTGCAGTGCCCCAGCCGAGAACTGTTCATCACCTCTCGATTTTACCGTTTACTACAATTCTCTGCATGGAACACGTAACAGCAGAGGATATAGATCCCAGTAGTCCTCACAGTTTCTGAAAATTCAGAATGGAAACAGAGGGGCAGCTTTACTACCTTTAAATCACTCCGCCAAACCGGTTTTGTTTCTAGAATTCTAGCTAAGCAGCTGTACCTTAATTCAACCCAACTTTTTCTTTCATTTTTCCTTCGATCCGCTTAATTACCTCACGATCAGTTCAAAGGAAATTCGAGGATCAGAAATGTCCTGTCTGCGTGTTAAACCTGTCAAACTCACACTAGTACATGATAGATCGTCCACCGTACAATTATGCAGAAGGGGAAGAACCAAAGTTCTTTGCTGCATGTGACCACGCACTCGATCATGAGTTGAGACGTTCCCTGGGTTACACTCAATTATATATGTTGATCAGTTTTATCTCATAACATGTCAACATGCCTTGTGTGCTTGCACCTCTGGCTTTGCTGTAGGCTCCATTCATGATGAGTCCTTGTTGATAGGCCTCCATCGTGACAGCTAACGCCCAACGCAGATTAGTCCTACTACTACAAGAGATTCCACCAACAGTGTGAAGACTTCGTCGTTCTCATCTTTTTCTTCTGGCTGATGCGTGATAGGCATTATAGATGAACAGAGCGCAGCTGCTCATAACCAACAGACTGTAGCGAAGGACAAATTAACCGCCATTTTTCTTGATTATTTTGCCGCGTGTGCCGTGATCTGGCCGCAAAGCTTCCATATTGAATTCCCAACTGCAAGTACAAGCAAAAGGACCACACTGATCTGTTAGTAGATCATTGCTTCAACTCTCACAAGTCACAAACTAAATATCTTGTCCCCCTGTCTCTGCCTGAGCCTCATCGTTGGTACTTCGTTGCCATTCCAAACACCTCCTCTGCAGCGAAAATCCAACGAAGTCTGAGAGTTCATACGGTAGCAGTAGCCACGGACCATTGGCGAAGCATGCTTCTGTTCGTCATGTAGTAGGACGCCGTAAACAGAATGCTTGCCTACTTCTTCAAGCAGCAGCAGCAGTAGCAGCAGTAGTAGACGCAGTCCGAGAACTGAGATCGGGCAGTAGCCGTCGGTGAGAAGGACACGCATTCTGGTTGACCTAAACCTTGGAGCGACATGGATCGTCCTGCAGTCAGCAGCGGCAATGTTCGTTCCAACCACTGGAACGGGGGGCATGCAGTGAGTGTGCAAGTTCTACTACCATACTTCTACGACTACCAGCAAAGGATGCGACGAAGTCCTAACTGACATGCTCCTTTGTTGGCTTGCAGTTGCAGGTCTTGTTTGGTTCCTCCAAAAGTCCAACATGTGTTGTTGCAACGGATGTGTGATTGACTTCAGAAAGAGAAGGAGCTACGGTCGATGAAGCAGCTGTGTATTCAGAGCGAGCAACTGGCCACGTGTAACGAACGAGACGGGCGTGCTACGTATGCGCGCCATCAGATACGCCAATGAACATATAGTACGTTACAGCAGTATAAAAGCGTATGTGCAGATGAACGGAGAGGCCAGCCAGCTCAACACTCAGCCCAATTGGGAAGAACGGCAAGCGTGTAAAGACCCACAAAGAGATGTATGGTTGGCCCAGATATTAGTTGGGATGGGATATCATTTCCAGGAACAGAAAATCGCAGCTACTGTACAGCACAATCTGCAAACAGCATCGTCAGAACGTTGTCCCTCATCACAGAAGACGCAAAAGCTCTGAGCTCAAATCGTCGCGTTGCGCCATTCGCCGCCTCTCTTTTGGATCTCGAAACCGATGAGAGGCTACACACAAAAGAGGCAGTTAGTCACCTTGGTTACAAGATCTATGCTAAGAGTGTCGTCTCTGTATTAGTATTGGGATTTACTATGAAATTTTCACTGAGTGAGCAAAGGCAATCCCAAAATGCAGACCTCTTCCCTGATGCTTCATCTCGGTCCAACAGTTGTAACTTTAGTATATCTTGAGCTGGCGTATTGTTGTGATCCACATCTGTTATCTCCTGCTTGGAATCTTCGAGCATGCCTTATTTCGGATAGCTGTAACTCTGCATGCCATTATCTAAAAAATAATAGTATCTGCATGCAAGGAAAATAAATAGCCTCGCCTCGCCTCAATATTAGGTCACTGCTGACCAGGATTCGCCTCGCTCTGTCAGGCTGTCTGGAGGACGAGGTCATCGCCCGGCAAGACGTGGACGTGTTTCCACAATACGGTACTCCTCCGTCCCAGTAGTGCCAAGTAATGCCGAGCCCGGTCAGCGAGCAGGCCTGCCTGGCCAGACAAATTTTTGAACAGCCAGAAGAACATGTTAACAAATCCCGTGACAGATTTTTTAAACCGCCGGAACCTGATCCCGTAGTGCCAGTGGCGAGCCCGGTCAGCGAGCGGCCGGGCACGGGCAGGCCTGCCTGCCTGCCTGGCCAGACAAGTTTTTAACCAGCCGTAGTAACCTGTTAAACATATCCCAGGCGGCGAAGGAGTTGCCATGCCAGCCAGCAACAAGCTACGAGCCTACGACTCCATGACGCAAAAAATTAGCGAACTCCTAATAGCAGAACCCCGGCACACAGAGATGAGATGACGATCGAGGAATGGTGGCACACGCAATAATTGGACAGCCAACAAATCCGGTTTCCACGAGCAGAGAAGAGCAGAGCGAGCGGAGCAGCCTGGTTTTCGTTTTCAGGGTTGGTGAGATTTGTCCGGCAGCCACCTTCCCTCTCCTAGAGCAATATTAATATACTCCACTTAGTAAAGATGGAAACATAATAAACCGAGCATTAAGGCGTGAAATCATCAATCACTTTGATTATAGTAACCATTTAAAACGGGATAGAAGAATTAGCAGAGCTTTTACTTTCAGATCCACCCCCATCATTCACCAACCATCCCACTAGAAAGAACAGAGAGCGGAGCAGCGACCTTGCTCGGCTCGGCTCGGCTCGGCTCGGCTCACCTAAACCCGCCCACTCCGCTCCTATTTAAGCGCCCCGTTCCCCTCCGTTTCCCTCCAAGAAGAGCACGCCACATTCTCCGGCTCTTCTTCTTCTTCTCCTCCTCCTTCTTCACCAGCTCGCCACTCCGCTACTACTCCGATCGCAATGGCGGGCAACGGCATGATCCTCGAGAGCGACCCGCTGAACTGGGGCGCGGCGGCGGCCGAAATGGCCGGCAGCCACCTGGACGAGGTGAAGCGCATGGTGGCGCAGGCGCGGCAGCCCGTGGTCAAGATCGAGGGCTCCACGCTCCGCGTCGGCCAGGTGGCCGCCGTGGCCGCCGCCAAGGACGCGTCCGGCGTCGCCGTCGAGCTCGACGAGGACGCGCGCCCCCGCGTCAAGGCCAGCAGCGAGTGGATCCTCGACTGCATCGCGCACGGCGGCGACATCTACGGCGTCACCACGGGGTTCGGAGGGACATCGCACCGTCGCACCAAGGACGGGCCCGCGCTCCAGGTTGAGCTCCTCAGGTAATGCGTCCCTCCGTCCGTCTGTCCGTCAGTCTCCTCGTCAACGCGGCCCCAGTTTGCTTGATCGCATCCACGGTTACTGGATCGCCAGATCCGCTGTTGATAAATTTACCCGTAAATTTCATAAAACTATACGTATTTTGCAACTATTATCACAAAATTATAGATTTAAACTATACAGATTTTGTATCTAATTTAACACAAAACTACAAATTTTACATCTAATTTATCTGAAAACTATATATTTTATATTTTATTTATCATAAAACTCCACAGTATATGCAATACATCTAAGGGTTACTGTAGCAATTCTAGAGTTTTTCGAAACTAAGTCTTAAATTTATAATTTTGTGATAATATTAATAAAATATCTATAATTTTGTGAAATTTACTCTAAATTTATTATTCTGATCCCATGGTTTTTGAATCCTTTGCTGGCCCTCCGAGTTTAAAATAGTGGACATTACAGTGCTAGTATGATTCTTTCTGGCGCGTTAATTTTTGTCAAGGCACTCTGCTTCCTGAGACACTTAGATCTAGCATTAGTAGTTCCGTGCTCTGGTTTGGTAGCACATCGTTTTCGTCCACTCGACGTCCCAACTCCCAACATCAGCTGGGAAGCGACGGTTCCGGGTACACAAGCCATCAGCATCCCACCGATAGTTCATGGGTTCACATGCTGATCTTGTAGAGAAACAAAAGAGTACTACTACTGTAGGACACTTTCTTTCGCGCGGACATGTTTTGGGTCACAGGATTTCTGTTTCCAATTTAGAATACGAGCTGCAACCAAACAAAAGGGCACAAATTAACTACTCCAGCACAACTTCTAAACTTGTCTCTGACAGCTGCAACTTGGCAGTTTACCTAAGTAGGAGTAACGAATTCTGACCATGAGCGCGTCCTCTTCACTGCAGGCATCTCAACGCCGGAATCTTCGGCACGGGCAGCGACGGCCACACCCTGCCGTCGGAGACCGTGCGCGCGGCCATGCTCGTGCGCATCAACACCCTGCTCCAGGGCTACTCCGGCATCCGCTTCGAGATCCTCGAGGCCATCACCAAGCTGATCAACACCGGCGTCAGCCCCTGCCTGCCGCTCCGCGGCACCATCACCGCGTCCGGCGACCTGGTCCCGCTTTCCTACATCGCCGGTCTCATCACCGGGCGCCCCAACGCGCAGGCCACTACCGTGGACGGCAGGAAGGTGGACGCCGCCGAGGCGTTCAAGATCGCCGGCATCGAGGGCGGGTTCTTCAAGCTCAACCCCAAGGAGGGTCTCGCCATCGTCAACGGCACGTCCGTCGGGTCCGCGCTCGCGGCCACCGTGATGTACGATGCCAACATCCTCGCCGTCCTCTCCGAGGTCCTGTCCGCCGTGTTCTGCGAGGTCATGAACGGCAAGCCTGAGTACGCTGACCACCTGACCCACAAGCTCAAGCACCACCCGGGCTCCATCGAGGCCGCCGCCATCATGGAGCACATCCTGGACGGCAGCTCCTTCATGAAGCACGCCAAGAAGGTGAACGAGATGGACCCATTGCTCAAGCCCAAGCAGGACAGGTACGCGCTCCGCACGTCGCCGCAGTGGCTCGGTCCCCAGATCGAGGTCATCCGCGCCGCCACCAAGTCCATCGAACGCGAGGTCAACTCCGTCAACGACAACCCGGTCATCGACGTCCACCGCGGCAAGGCGCTCCACGGCGGCAACTTCCAGGGCACCCCCATCGGTGTGTCCATGGACAACGCTCGCCTCGCCATTGCCAACATCGGCAAACTCATGTTCGCGCAGTTCTCCGAGCTGGTCAACGAGTTCTACAACAATGGGCTGACCTCCAATTTGGCCGGCAGCCGCAACCCCAGCCTGGACTACGGCTTCAAGGGCACTGAGATCGCCATGGCCTCCTACTGCTCTGAGCTCCAGTATCTCGCCAACCCCATCACCAACCATGTCCAGAGCGCGGAGCAACACAACCAGGACGTCAACTCCCTCGGTCTCGTCTCCGCCAGGAAGACCGCCGAGGCCGTTGACATCCTCAAGCTCATGTCCTCGACCTACATTGTGGCGCTCTGCCAGGCCGTCGACCTGCGCCACATCGAGGAGAACATCAAGGAGTCCGTGAAGGCCTGTGTGACCCAGGTGGCCAAGAAGGTGCTCACCATGAACCCCACCGGCGACCTCTCCATCGCGCGCTTCAGCGAGAAGAACCTCATCACGGCCATCGACCGCGAGGGTGTGTTCACCTACGCCGAGGACCCATGCAGCGCCACCTTGCCGCTGATGCAGAAACTGCGCGCCGTGCTCGTGGACCACGCCCTCACCAGCGGCGAGGCCGAGAGGGAGCCCTCCGTGTTCTCCAAGATCACCAAGTTCGAGGAGGAGCTGAGCGCGGTTCTGCCCCAGGAGGTGGAGAACGCCCGTGTGGCCGTTGCGCAAGGCACCGCGCCGGTGGCCAACAGGATCAAGGACAGCAGGTCGTACCCGCTGTACCGCTTCGTCCGGGAGGAGCTCGGCTGCGTGTTCCTCACCGGCGAGAAGCTCAAGTCCCCCGGCGAGGAGTGCAACAAGGTGTTCCTCGGCATCAGCCAGGGCAAGCTCGTAAACCCCATGCTCGAGTGCCTCAAGGAATGGGACGGCAAGCCCCTGCCCATCAACTAAGCCATCCATACAAGGCCGGAGGAGAAGAGAAGATGAGAAGAAGAAATATTACAGCAAAAAATAAACATTTCGTGTATGTCCAGGTCGTGTGCGTTCGCCTTTCTTGATCGTGCGTTAGTATATTGATCGAACCATGTGTCAGTGAATGAGTGTGTGGCGTTGTTCTTTGTGTAGCTGCGCTGTCGCCGCCTGCAATGTGCATGCAACGGCGGGCAGCTGATACTATATCTTGTAATTTGGATGAACTATGTCCTCAATTCCTTCTTTTTATTATCCTTAATATAGAATGTTTTGATCCTGTAATATGATGAGTCCTTTTTGTAACTTGTGAGTACTGCTCGTCTCCAAGTTGATGGTTGAGGAGCTTCTTTAACAACAGCTGACAACACCTCAAAGAGAAAATCCATGACAAGGCTTTACTCCCTTTATTCTCAAATAGTTGCGATTAGGCTATAGTTTAAATTGAAACTAAAATTGTTATCCTAGCAACAACAATATAAAAACAGAGGACTATACTAAATCAGTTCGTGTGTACATAAGTAATAGCTCAAAAAGATGTCATTGTTCTGAAAATGAAAATCATGCAGAGAAATTGGAAATATTATCATGGTGTATGCGGTTGTTAACCTGAAAGACTGACAAAGGGTCTTTTCCTAAATTATCCTTTTATGTTGGGCGAGCACACAACAGATGCTTTTGTCTACCGTTGCCATGAGACGTCACCATCCATACCTCCTGCAAGGGGTGACAGTAATGTGTGACGACATATTTGAAAAGAAAAATAAATATGACGAATTATTAAAAAGTTGTGACCAAAAATAGTTGCAGTTGGAAAAATAGTACTATGATAGCCTCCAAATTATAAAGCTTTGTCGAAGTTTGCTCCTGGGTTGTAATCAAAGACAGCAACTTGGCCAGGAAAATGATTTGCTCCTCTGTTCGGATGATCATTGCAGTGGTGGGCATGGTGGCGGAGTGGTCACTGGGGCCTCGGTGTACGAAAATACAGTAATTCGCTTGAGAGGGCACATGCCGAATAATTTTATTCATACCTGACCTGTGTTGGAAGTTTCAGTATTGTTTTGTCTATGTGCAGATTAAGGCCTCCTTTGGATTGCGAGAAAATATTTTGAATCTTGCATTTTTTTAAAAAAAGTTAAACTGATTCTTGTAAAATTTTTGTACAATTTATATGACATTTCTGTCTTCCAAAGAGGCCTAAGTGTCGCAATGTGTTTGTTCAGCTGACATTGCTGAAGAAATAGCTTTCTTGAGGAGACACTAGTCCGGCCGGAAATAGCACTGCTCGAATTCCTGAATTTTCAACTGATATACTACTCCTACTGAACTGCTTCAGTTGTTTAGGTGTCTGTACGATATGGAACAAACAGCTTCCTTCACACAAACTATAGGTCACAATTTAGAGCAGGTTGATCGAGAAAGCTACTATCTAACACAGTCGGACGACTTTTTACTTACCTACCACAGATTCTGCCCCACTCTGAATAAAATGATGCAATTAGCAACAGATGGCATATAAATAACACTTGAAAGCCCGGTCCCATCTAATTTGATCGTTCCACAACCGGAGAATGCGAGCTATTACGTCATGACCAACATTGATAAGCATGGGAGTTAGTCGTGTCTTTGATCGAGCTGAACAACCCGCCTTATGATATTCGAGCAGCTCGGAACCACAAACTTGGGAGTGTTCCGCACGAAATCACGTAATCGTCTACCAACCCCCGCATCGATCCTTGCTGATGGAAACAAGATCTGGTCAGTGAACCAACTTGAACAGGCCACTGTCAACCTGTTGTTCCAGGTAGGACAGGCTCCCATCCAGCAGTTCAGCATGACCCTTTCTTCTGACGAGGCTTTGAGATAGACACTTGTGCGTTTAATTTTTCAGATTAATGGAAGCATGTGCAGTCGTGCATCCATCCTGAGGATTCCTACGACCGAGCAACATGTATAGTAATTTAAGTGTAGAGAATAATAATATAAGATTTCTTGGGTAAAATAAATGGAGGAGAATTATCCATTGTACTAGAGTCAAGTCAAGGTGCTAGAACATGTACATGCTCTTTTGTTTATGGTCCTATAAACAACTGGCCGATAAAATACTGCAAACTATGAACTGACCTATTGGGAAGTGGTATACCACTATACGACGGTTGTGGGTATGTATTAATTTATGTTTACTCTTAAAAACTTCTTAGCTTAGTTTGCAATTAAAAATTAAAAAGCATAACAATCTCCGTAAATAGGCCCACTGGCGAAGCTAGGTTCATTTACCCTGGTGCACATGCACCAGGGTAAGTGCCTATTTTCTCCTTGTTAATACCTTAGATTTAGATAAATATTGATTTAAAATTATATTGTTACAAAAGGAGGCACCAGGGTATTTTCCTCTCTGGCTTCGCCACTGAATAGGCAGTACAAACATTTTTTTTCTTACAGCAAGACATGAGTTTGGCACAAATATAACTGTTGCCAAAGGTAAGAGTAAAAAACTTAGTCAAACATGTTCTAAATTGTACCTGCATCATGCTTTCCGCTACTTAGTGTAGTACACATTTAATGTTATGAGAAACATTTGTTCAAAAGAAAGTGTACCAGAGAGATGCATGTACAACAGTACAAGGTGGCTGTTACTCCTGAGCACGACGCGGCATGTTTAGGCTAGGTACGCCATGTGGGCTCAATTAGATTGCCATATGCAACTTATCGGGATTATGTATCTGGGTACTTATCGATCTGTACTCGTACACATAAGCCACGAACCCGAGGGGTTTGGAGTAGAACGACGATGCACGAACGCGCGGTCCAACTTCCAAGGCAACGATCTGCGAAAACCGAGTTTTAGCCGCATCCGACGCTAAGAGGTATGACGAGGCTGATCTCAGAAGGCCGATCCCCGATGTCCAACCCCTAAAGTAGGTGCGACAGTCACGTCGTATTTACTCTAAGGGCCAACCAACTATTTCGACAGGACGGGCCGGATTCACTGCGACGACACTGTGACTGATGCTACAGTACTTGACGGACCGCGAAAATCTACGGATAAGACCCGACGACACTGTGGCTGACGCTACAGTACCCGGCGCGACGCGACGCGCCGCACCCCCGCACGGGCGTGACGGATGATGACGACGTCAATAGAGGACTCACTTGTCAGCGAGACAGTAAAACCGCGTAAGTCTTACCATTTTATAACCTCGAGCCGTTCTATATAAAAGGAGGTCCAAAGAGCGATAGGAGAGATCGATCGAAACCCTGAACTCTCGCGTGCAACCCACGAACACATGCATCGAGCACCCCAACGACATAGATGTCGGATCCTCTCCCGAAAAGAGAGTTCAACCCTTTATACTCATCCACCGATATAAACTATCCTCTGGACGTAGGGTATTACACCGTTCGAGGTAGCTCAAACCAGGTAAAAATAAAAAACTCGTTTGAGTTTTCCGTCGACTAAGCCATATCGAATATGAAGACACCATCCTCTCGATCGTATTTCGTACTGTGTCGGTGGTCAGAACACCGACACAACCAACCAACACTTTAGTCAGTAACATGCATCATTATTCATAGATCACGCGGCAAAGCTGGATTAGGACCTCTAATTAATCAAGGGCACCATTTAGCAGAGCAAAGGACAGTTGAATTCTCGCATTCCTAGTACATGGTACTTTCTCTATTTTAATTTACTTGTCATTTTAACTTTGAGCAGAGAGTTAAGAAGAGGTGAAAATGTGGGATATGTAGAGCAAAAAGGTCTCATCTCTGAATCGCACACAGACACAATGCCTTCCATCTTCAGGTGGGTGGTTAAGCAAAAGCAGCAGGAAACCCTGCGTTCCTTCCATCTACCAACCAAGAAGCAGCCGTTAGTCCACGCACGAGCTCACTTCTCGATCAGCACCTGCCTACTGGCCGATGAGGATTAGTAGACGAGGTGCGCCTACCGGTGAAGGTTGGTGAGAAAGGGCCATCTGGTTGACCTAAAGATCAGATGACTGAACTGTTGCTGAGAGAGTTGGTTCCAACTACCATTCCACTAACCTCTCCCCAAGAGAGGAGCAGAGCAGTAGCAGTAGTAGTAGCCTGCACATCGCTCGTTCTCCCCAGCCGTGCGCGCGTACGCCAACACCAAAGTTTCAGAGATTGATAGGGTCGCACGAACATTTCTCCATCTAGGCTTCACCCCATCTATATGCGCGCTTTTTCCACAGGAATACATCCCACCAAGATAAATGGCCAGTACACGCACGAAAGTTTCAGCTCTCTCCACCTTTATCTGTTGTTCAGAGTTTTCAGTAAAAGGCAATTTGAGTTTTGACCAAGAATCCGCCGAAACATTCCCAATGTTTTGATCATTAAGAACGGTCCTCTCTTTTTTGTTTCAGTGGGCTGGCAGCCTGGTTTTTGGGCACGATCAACCACTGGCTAATTAACGAAAAAGCAAGAGAACGGACTGCGCACCTGCTGGAGACCGGTTGTTAGTATTGAAAACGAGCTCGTACTGACCAAAAATTGCAGAGACCACCGCTTGATCAGACACGTTTGCGTGCATCATCAGAAGGCCAAATTAACAAACAGATCCAATGGTGTTCGATGCAACCCGTAGCAAAATCCGCTAGTGAAGCCGGTTCAATGATCGTCGTACTCCAGCGTGCTGGCCCGCGCATCGCTTTCTGGTCTCGACCTCAACGACGCCCCCATGACGATGAAGGCAGGGCACGCACGCGCGCATTGGTGCGGTGAAACGGACGGAGCAACAGAATTCAGGGACCTCTCCTCTTCCTCCGGCGGTTTGATGACTCTATCAGACGTACTGTGCGTGCAGAGAAATATCTTCGGCGCCGCCGAGACTCTGTCGCCGAGAACCCGGAGGCGGGTCTGCACGCGCTTGAAGGAACCTGGTAAATGCTGGTTTTGATCTGGCGTGCATGCCTGCGCTCCGTGTAGGTATGTATGTAATGTCACATCAGAGAAAAATCACCGGTGGGATCTCGACTAACGGAGAAGATGAAAACGTCCAGTCCATGTTCACGTGTACAGATGCCCAGTCCATCTTGACATTCAAATGATATTATCCTGTTATAAACTTATAAATGTTCGGTAAACCTCGCCGTATTATTGACCACCAAGTGTTCGACGTTTCCTTTCCATTGCTTATCTTCTGGACCAGGGAGGCAGGGATTGGGATGATGTACTCAATTAGCAGCGCACTGCGCACAGTAGTGTCTTGGCCCAGCACTCATGGCAGCCGTCGCCGCCAAGCCAACTGCCAGTTTGCCGTGCGCCCTGTTGTCGCCCATGAAGAGGACACAGATGGGTGACGGAAAACTGGGTTTCTTTCCCTTCGCATAGGGTGGAGGGCAAACTCCCTCTGTCTATCGTTTTGGCTCTCAAATAGGCCAATTTTTTGTGTAAAACTCATAGATTTGTAGCTTAATTTTTTTTCTTCACTTCCGGCTATAGAAATTCACGTAATTCTTGAGGACGACAGCGGCGCCCCACCGTCAGAGTCGGGCTAGAGGCGCAAGCGGCGAGGGCGAACGGGAGATTCGACAGCGGCGGAGGCGAACATCTTGAAGCCGCAGAGGCAGCGAGAGAGGGCGGCCGGGCCTCGCGTGCAGGTGTGCGGAGCTTGGCTCTGGACGCACGCGTGGCCTGTAACAGCTCCCACGGAAAACTGGCAAAACTCTGGGGGATTTGCGTGAATCCATCGTCTTCTCGACCACACTCTCGCATCAAAACTATCAGATCCAGTTGCTAGTCGAAGGGAATGCCGGAAGGCGGGCGGCCTTGCGTTGAGTGAGATCTCGAGATCTCCTATTCTTGGGCGCCATTTCTGCCTGCGTTCTTTCTGGAAGTTGGGCGCTATTGCCGCCCATGATCTTTGTTTGGGCCACAATACAGTTCTGAGGCCTAAAATTGTATAGGCATTAGTAGCTGGCCCTTGGTCCAGATGTAGGCGTCTGATACGGCCCGACGCCTGTTCTGAGTCGTAAAAGCTGGGCCGCCTTTTCGCTTTCGGTGTGCCCACGCGCCTCGCCCATCACGAGGGCCGACCAATCCCCAACGGCGGAGGTTGGTGGGCGAAAAGGACACGAGCATCGTCCACCCACTCCGCAGACCGAAACACAACAAACCAAAAAAGAACTACAAGCAATTGGTCCCGCATGCCATTGTCACAATGATTAACCGGACGGGTACGTGTAACGTGTAGCTGGTGGGAGGTGCTACTCCACTGTCCACAGACATCACACCACTCGGCGACCACCAACCGCGCCGAACCCGCTGAGGTTGACAGGTGGGCCAACCGTGGTTTGGTCGAGCCCAACTAAAACCTTGCCGCGCGCATCCATCGCCACTCCTCCGCCTCACTTCTCTGTTCTCAGCAGCCTTCAGATCTCAGTCACCTTCGCCCGTTCGCTGCTTCGTTCGCCTGTGAGAAAAGAGAGGAAAGGCAAATGGCGGCGGCTACCAGCTACGAGGGCGTGCTCCTGGGGATGGGCAACCCGCTCCTCGACATCTCGGCCGTCGTCGACGACGCCTTCCTCGCGAAGTACGCGCTCCTCTTCGTCTCCTCCTCGTCTGATCTGTGGCGCCTTGATTTTTCTTCTTCTCATTTTACTGATGAGAAATTGATCTGCTCTCGATCGGAGATTGTTTTTTTTGTTGGTTTTGATGTTTTGGGCGGCGTAGTCGCATCAGATCCGCTTGAAAAAAACGATGGCATTTTGCCTGTAGGAGTAACATAATCTTAGATGCGTCAATGCGTGCACGTGCCGCAGGACAAATATCTGCATGGGAAACTGGTGCTAAATTGTTTAATTAATCAAATACCACATCAATCCTGCCCGCTGCGTCTGCGCTCCAGTTCCTTGTATGAATGTCGTTGTGCTCCTTCAAATTTACACTTCGTCATCATATAGATCTCCAAAGTTTTGGTGTCGTCATATGCGTTTGTGGGCTAGTGCGCGTGGCATCAGTGCCGTGCAGTTTTGAGTATTGTCGCTAGCTTGTTAGTTGTGCTGTAATATGGTGCTGACGTACTTCTGCTGCCCCTGTTTTAGGTATGCCATCAAGCTGAACAATGCCATTCTTGCCGAGGAGAAGCACTTGCCGATGTAAGTATATGCCTCACTGTTGACCACGAACCCCTGACGTTATCATTTACATTTTCTTTGTTGCCAAGCCGATTCAATATTAATTTCGCTATGTAAGCATCTATGATTTGTGCAAAGTTGTACTACGTTGTAAGCTGATGTGAATTTTTTTTTGGTAGGTATGATGAGTTGGCTAGCAAGGGCAATGTTGAGTATATTGCTGGAGGTAATGATTTATTAATCTTTGCGTGTATGTAAGTCATAAGTTGTTACAGATAGATGAATCTTCTGATGTTTGTTATCTTCATTCCTTTTCTTTATATAGGAGCCACCCAGAACTCTATCAGAGTTGCCCAAGTAAGCTCTGAATCCTCTGGATTTTTACAACATAAATTTCCTTCTATGCTTGTTTATTTACTATATGTCATTACTTTCAGTGGATGCTTCAAGTTCCTGGTGCAACAAGTTACATGGGATGCATCGGGAAGGACAAATTTGGAGAAGAGATGAAGAAGAATGCTCAGGCTGCAGGAGTCACTGTTAGTTTCTTGATCTCCTTTTTGTCAGGCCATTTGATACAGTTATTTTAGACTCTTATCTAGCAATCAGCTAATTTGGCCTTCATTTTGTCTCACACATCCAGGCTCATTACTACGAGGATGAGGCTGCTCCTACTGGCACATGTGCTGTATGTGTTGTTGGTGGTGAAAGGTTTGTTGTCAATGATAGATTGTTTTATTTAATGCAGAATGTTTTTAGACAAATTTGCAAAATACTTTTTGCTGATAGTTAAAGCTTTACATTATTTCTGGTCACCACCAAGAGGATTTAGATCCTTGGTATAGCATTTCCGTTCTGCTATAATTTTATTTATTTCTTTCTGTAACCAGGTCATTGATTGCGAATTTATCTGCGGCAAACTGCTACAAATCTGAGCACCTCAAGAGACCCGAGAACTGGGCGCTAGGTACAGTATTTCTTTTGAGCTCTCAGACAGTTTGCTAAAACTATGCTTGTCAGTTTGTCGTGGACATGTATGTATGCGAGACCTGAAATTCTGAAGTTTATGTGTTAGCAGCCTGAATTGTGCGAAGTTTCTGTCGTTCTTTTAACACAGATAATATACACATGACTATATTGGTTACGAAATGCAATCCAACCATGTCATTTTATTAGAGCACCATCAGTTTTTAACATATTTCTGAGTACACAAGCAAATAGAACTTCCAAACAACTGTTCGCTATTCATTTTATTGGGGATATCATGCATTGATGCTCTTGTTTCATGTTATGTTGTTGAAAGGAATAATTGCATTGTTGCATTGTATCCTGGATGAGAATATTATGACAAAAGAGAATTGGCATAATGGCATTTGTTTTGCCCCAACTTTAACTTTTGACTAGTCTATCTTGTTTATGATCTCTGTTGATTTTATATTCGATTGGTTCCCGCTGACAATTATAATACATTATATTATTCTGTGACAGTTGAGAAAGCAAAATACATCTACATTGCTGGTTTTTTCCTAACGGTGTCTCCCGAGTCTATTCAGCTAGTTGCTGAGCACGCTGCGGCTAATAACAAGGTAAACACTCATGATTAGAGTGTCCCTTTGAATGTGGTCAGGGATTTACCGAGTGACCATGCTATGTCCAGGTGTTCCTGATGAACCTCTCTGCTCCATTCATCTGCGAGTTCTTCCGTGATGCCCAAGAGAAGGTTCTGCCGTAAGTGCTGTTCCCTGTAGGCGGTTAGTGTTTTGCACAGCATCTGAAACCTCATATAGCAACTCAAGTAATAATGCACAGAGCAATGGCCATTCTTGTCAACACATTTTGATGTTTGCCACATGCTATTCTTCCAACATGTTCAACTTCTTTTATGACAGAAGGGCATATTGTATACTTCTATTTATTTCATTATATAGACATTAATTCGTTTTCTAAAGATATGTTTGCTACCTATTGCCAAAATAGGTATACTGACTTCATCTTCGGAAATGAAACCGAGGCAAAGATCTTCGCTAAAGTCCGTGGGTGGGAGGTAATTTGTCTTTTAAACTCCTGGAAGCATGCTTTTGGATTTTGGTTTGGCTCCTTGCTACTAACCCAGATTATTTTAGACCGAGAACATTGAGGAGATTGCTTTGAAGATCTCTCAACTGCCTTTGGCTCCTGGGAAACAAAAGAGGATTGCTGTGATTACCCAGGGTGCCGATCCTGTGGTTGTGGCAGAGGATGGAAAGGTATGTGTTTCTGGCATTCTGCTAGTACGATGCCTAAATTCTGCAATGTGTGCAAGCATTTAAATGAGTCTCAGTTGAGCAGCTAATTTCTAATTAAATTCCCATGTTCTATGTTTTGTGAAAACACAAAAAAAATTGCATTTTTCTTCTTGATGTGCTCACACTTTCCTATTTCCTATGAATCTGCCATTGCACATATTTTGGGTACACAGTTGGAGGACAAACTTTTTGCCAGCCATCTGCTTGTCCCAGATGTTGCATTTGCATGCTTTATTAGGCACTTTTTAATTATTTCTGAATATAAAAAAATCAAGGATGTGACATCTTCAGTATTTAGGACGTAATGTTGATCAAACATTTCATGTGGATATGTATTAATTGTTGTGTTTCTAATAGGTGAAAACTTTCCCTGTTATCCTGTTGCCCAAGGAGAAGCTTGTTGACACCAACGGTGCAGGTACAAGTTCCTTTCATGTTATGAGTTTGATTTCTGTTTCTAACTTCGTCTTGTAAGAATGCTGCTTCACAATGTGTTATCATCGAATACTATAGATGCATGGGATGACAGTGGACTCTAGTATGGTGTTACTGTCCACAATGTTAAGAGATTCAACACCCTTTTCCTTTTTAATTCTGGTACCTTCAAAATGACCATTCCCTTCTGTGTGATACTTACTCTGAATACTCATTTAGTCATAATAGTTGATGTTTTCTGGTTTCCTGCAATAGAAAGTACAGTAGTTCTGCACCTCCAAATTCAGATAATAGCAAGCAGATTGGTTTTATTTAAGATCCATTATTTTCCACCGTTCCTGATAAGCTAGTTCCTTTCTCTCAGGTGACGCCTTTGTTGGAGGCTTCCTATCTCAGCTGGTTCAAGGAAAGAGCATTGAAGACTGCGTGAGGGCTGGCTGCTACGCTGCGAATGTTATCATCCAGCGCTCTGGCTGCACTTACCCTGAGAAGCCTGACTTCAACTAGGATAATCGACAATACGATGGATGGGGCTATCATGCACACTTATTTCTTGACCACTTAGTGGTCCGGTGTTTCTCCCTCTATTATTCCGAGGCTTTTTTTTTCTGGATCCTTCTAATTACTGTGCCGTGATGCCTATTCGAGGACTGGGTACTACCTCGTCGTTTATAAGGCACGATTGCCAGTTTGATGTACTGCTTCCCTGCTATTTTCTTTGCATTGAATGGGTAAAAATCAAACGTGCGTCCGGCTTTGTTGCTGGTAAAAATTGCCCTCCTGTTATGTGCAGCTTACGTCTTCGTAGACCCTAGTCATCCAGAATGCAAACCTTTCATTTTCTCCTTTTGGAGATGGGATATATCGCAACACATGGGTGAGGTTTGGATAATCTTTTTAGGAGGCTTGGATAATCACTAACTACGGTGTTACGGGTACCACTATTTTTGTTCTTTGGTTCCGAAATGGAGGCCCAGCTAGAACTAGGCCGTCAACAATGAGCACGCGAGCACAACAGATACTACTTCCGTTCTTGCATTGCAGCGCAATTTGGCCTGCTTGTTTTGGGGACACTGCCTAGCTGGCTAGCTGTGACCCACCACGCATGCAGCAAGGGCCCGTAGCAAGGCAAATAAATGAGCAAATAACTTATTTTCTCAGTTTTGAGAAGTTATCTTTATTTGTTTCTAAAATTTTTTACTTCTCATATATATCCAAATTTTAAAACTCTATTCCTTGTATCTCTTTTTTTCATATTTTTTGAGTTTGTGAATAATTTTACCCTCAACAAGCTATCTCTTATTTACTCCAAATTAATAAATGAAAAAATCATTTATGTTTCTTTTTAGATTAATAATTAATCAAAAATCAAGATAATATAAATAATATAATAATATAAAAACATAAGTACGCAACAATACTAATTTTATACACTATAGAAAATAACTTAACACATCCATAATATCATTTGAAATAATATAATAATAGGTAAAATTAGTCTTGTTGCGTACTTATGTTTTTATATTATTATATTATTCATAATATCTTAGCTCTTGATTAATTACTAATTTAAAAAGAAAAACATAAATTACTTTTTTGTTCATTTATTCAATTAAAAAGTAAATAAAAGATAGTTTGTTGATGATAAAATTGTTCAAATGCTTAAAAAAATATGATAAAAAGATAAAAGGGATAGAGTTTTAGAATTTGAGTCTATATCAGAAAGAAACTTTTAGAGACAAATGAGAGATAGCTTCTTAAAACAAGAAAAATAAGTAATTTGCTCCAAATAAATCAACTACCCATTGATCGAAACCTCACCTGCGCGCGCGCTGATGGTAAAGCGAGGCAGATAGACGGACAGCACACAACCGTCGCCGGAAGAACTTGTGGGACGTTTGCACCCGGAATGCACAGCATAGTGTCCCTACTCGCTCGCTTTTGTGCAAAACGCCGGCCCGGCACCCGCGAACGCATGTTTCTGACAATGCACAGCACAGTGCGGCGGCACGCAATGTTTTTTGGGGGTAAACCACGCATTCGGTGAGAGGGAACTGATGTGCGCCGTCACGCGACGCCTGCAGTTTGTACAGCACGCGTGCCTGTGCACCCACCCACAGAAAGCCTCAGCAGGACAGTCCTAGTGCTTGTCCACGTTGGCCACTACGCACACAAACAGCAAACAATGTACGTCAAGCTTCCCTTGACCCTATCTAGACTCTGTAGGGGACCGGCCGGTCCGATTTATTCCCCTCTATCCCTTTGCTTCCTCTTCTTCGTGGCAAAGCGCCGTGAACCTCCTCATGATGGTGTCCTGTCTCCGCTCATGCAAGCTGGTAACAAGTGCTCAACCGCGCGCCGAGTGGAAAAGCATGGGCAGCCGTACAGCACACAGGAGAAGTCCCTCTCCCTCCCTCATCCTGCGCGCGCACTCCGGCGGATTCGATCGTATCCGCCCCGCCCAACGGCCGCCTGCGACAGCAACACGTGCCGACCGCGAACGGCCAGCCCCCGGACCGGTGGGCTGCACGTCGCGACGCACACGCACCAGGCGGCGCGGGGTGTCCCCCTCGCCTTCGCTGTCGCATGGGCTGTGCTACGCGTTGCCTGTTCCCGTCTGATAAGCCGAAAACGGTCCGTCTGATCCCACACGGTAGCTTATTTATAAAGTTCAAAGCGGATAATCACGCGAGATTTTGCGTGTGTAAGGTGGAAGAGCGTGTGCTCAAAGGAATTCCTTTCGCACTAAGCTCTGCTTTTGCCGTGAAGGTTCACTTATCCAGAATAAAAAGGTTCGCTAATATAACTCCCAGGTGGCTAAGGAACATCGATTTGACCCCTCAATCAGCAGGGGGTTTTGAACTGTCAAACCACCCACCCACCCCCCGGGGTCTTTTTGCGAGCAAAAAATTATTATTTGATCGTTGTGAAAGAGATTTTTTTGTGTTATTTATTAGGAGTATTCAGCTTCAGCGCAAGAACAGACTAACCAGCTGTGCAGCGCTGTTGTTTCCGAAGAACATGGTAACGTGGACTCTGACACCAACCACATGGATTGAACCGATCAACCACAGTTTGTGACCACTAATCAACTCTAAAAACAGCTTGTAAAACCACTCTGCTGACCCTGTCATAAAAAAGAGGCGATGGCATCAAACCCTCTTAACACGTAAAAAATATGTCTGGAGATTCGTCCGGTGCGTACAATACTTCGCTCAAAAGATTCGGAAGATTACCTGCGAACCTCTAAATTAAGTTTTGAAAATTGAAGCGCTAGGGTGGACGGAGAAGGTTTGGTCAGTCTGGAAGACGGTCTGTCAGGCTGGGCGCGATCCACTGAGAGGTGTTTTCTGTGTTACATGAAACATATCATGGCATTTTTTTTTTTTGCGGTAGCACCAACCTGATTAGTGACCGTAGCGGACTGTCTCCGCTCACGCTTGATCTAGATACGGCGACGGCAGATGGTGATGTTCCTGTTCCTATCCCGTCTCAACGAGAGCTACTACTACTTCAACTACGAGCAGTACCTTTGCTGATGGCGCCGACGTTGATGCGGGGTCTCCATTATTGCCGGTCGATGGTCAGCTCAGCGGTCGCCCGACACGTTCCGTTCATGGACCGGGCGACGAACGCAACGTGACAGGGAGACGGAGCGAGAGAGAGAGAGGTACGGAACGGAATAAATAAGGCGAGGGACCTATCAGGGCAGGCCAACTGCTTATCCTCTCGCGCGCCGGGCGACGGACGAAGGGAGGGGGCCGCATACGCGACGTCGCGGGCACCCAGCCGCGCCACGTCTCCTTCCGCTGCCGCCTCCGAGCGCGATGCGTGTCCGGTCTCGTCTCATCTCGCACGCCTCAGGATCGGATTCCCTTGCTGGGTTGGGGCCCCGGCCACGTTTTTTCTCAGGCGTGGGCGGCGGATGCATGGCCGGCCGAGAGGTACGACCGGAATAAGCCGCGGAATATGCTGTGGTCTCCGCGCTCGTAGTCCCTCTGTCCAGTACGGTCGCGCGCATCGTGGCTGCGAGCTGTGGCCGGGCTTCGGCACGACGCGCTGTGCCGCAGTGACTCGGTGAGGAGAATTGGGAGAAAACGGGAGGAAACCGCATGCCGAGCTCCGATAAACGATTGGGGAAAACGGACTGGGAACGGTTGGAAACGGACAATTTGTGATCACTCTCAAGACAAAACCCTAGAGGCTGTTGCGTGGGAAGAAGGGTTTAGGTGGGATTGGTCGAGGAAGACCGACCAATCTCTGGAATGAATGGCTCCGCTCAGAAATTTGCTTCCTGTCACTCGTGCGGCGCTTCCGGTCCAAGATCTTTCTTCTTGTGAATTGAAATACTACTCCTAGTACTCCGTATAATCCTATTGAGCTGCGGCTCGCTGCTTTCTTATACGAGGCCTGCCGGATCCGCTTTCTGGATTCCGCCGGGGAACGAACTGCTCCATCACGGCTGGTGATTAGTATGAAGGAAATGGACACCAGATTGCCCTTATCTCCTACAAAGAGCAGACAAAGAGAGAGCTCCGTCGTCTCCGTTTGTCATGTGCCTCACACACTGAAACAACAGGTGTTGCCGACTTGCCGTTGCCGTGGATGCTGCTCCATTGTTGGTGTCCCGGTGGGTGGCTCTTGCGAGGGGTTCGACAAGGCGACAACATGTCGCCTTCCAACAGTCCAGCGAGCGAGCGGCTTCGCGGAGACCGAGAAGCCGTTCCAGGTCCCCGTACCGCGCTGCAAGATCCCAGGCGCGTCTGATTCTGAATTTGCTTGCAAACCAAGCAAAAACGAGGGGAAAAAGCGTTCCAATGGAGCGGCGATCGACATCTGCCCGACAGCGCGAGGGGCGGAGCGGAACGGGATAACCGCAGAATATGCTGCTGAGCGCGCGGCTTTCTCCGTGTCCGCGGTGCCTAACCATTGTACGGGCGCTCTCACAAAAGGCGACGGGTATCGCGGCAGCAATCCGCGTGCATCCATCGTGGGTTCCTCTAATCCGAATCGAAGGGAAGGGAGGTGGTGGTGGCAAGGAGGGAATTTGCAGCGGGATCTTTACCGTCGCGGGCAAGAACTTGGGTACTTGAGCTCGCAAAAGACGACGAACTGAAGAATTGACATTTTGACAATCGCGCGTAGTCCAAAAGGTACCGAGCCACTCGTCTTATTCGAGGCTAGAGGTGTACAGGTAGCCAAGTAGTGTGAATACCACTTCAGATCTACAGCTCTTCGTATAAGAAACAAGGATGAAATATATGCGATACATATGAAACGAGGAGTTTACACTAAGAATGATAAATAATCTGATTACTAAATCTAAACGGGCGAGTAATTTGGTACACATAGGAACAGTTCAATAGTACTCCGTATTCTGTACTTAACACACTCCACGAAATGATGTGCCGGCCTTGCCGGCCGGATCATGCAGCCGTCCGTATTGCTTGCAGCTGCTGCCCTGTGTAAGGCTCTGCTTGTTTTTAGACTGGTTTATTCAGTTAAAAAGTTGAAATTTAAAAAACTAAAAAAAATAAAATTATGAAAAATTAATTTTTAAAACACTGAAAAGTTAGCTTCGAAAAAAATAAATTAAAAACTAAAAAGTTTATTTAAAATTGTTAAAACCAATAGTCACTACTTTATCAATCAACCTCCCTAAAAAGCTCAAGCTCAGTCCCTAATTCTACTTTTAGAATCTTTCGAATTTGTAGATTCGCGGGTCCCAACTAAATACTGCTACATGTAGAAGCGTTCACTGATGATTCCTAACAGCTGCAAGTGTTCACTGATGAAGGAAATTGCTGTCATCTCATAACACTTTCTGAAACCACAGGGGAGAAAGTAATTGAAGGGATACACAAGGCGTTCTTTATTTATTCAACAACTCCATTTGTACAAGACGGTCAGTTGAGTTGGGGTATTTTACAGCTACTACCTTGATCACACAGCAAAAAAGGAAGCAGAAAAGGCGCTCTAAACAGGTAAAAAGCGCCGACTGACAAAAAGGGGAAAAAAGGAGCCCGAAGCTCCTTCGCCGATT
Source organism: Zoysia pacifica (assembly GCA_001602315.1). Classification (NCBI taxonomy): domain Eukaryota; kingdom Viridiplantae; phylum Streptophyta; class Magnoliopsida; order Poales; family Poaceae; genus Zoysia; species Zoysia pacifica. The sequence continues at coordinate 55,764 of BCLH01001463.1, read as the reverse complement.
GCTCAGCTGCGATAGTCGATACAGCACCATCTGCAGCTGCAGCCGGCAGCAGCTTGCTACAGAACTACAGGAGCAGTCTCTTGTCTGCTCTTGAGAGAGTCTGGTCCGTCGCGTCGTACGTACAAAACCGTATGCACAGCGTCGGTATTCTTCGCCGTATCTTTGCGGCCAACACACGCCCGCCGTGGTGGTCAGGTCCGCTGCTCTGCCTCCAGTGCCTCCGCACTGAAGATTTTCAGGTTGGCTGTTCAAAAGACCTGGCTCCTCCGCCGCTCACGATCCACGGGTGAGCTGCATTATTACAAACGATGGCAGATTTGTCAGATTAATGGATCCAGAGTAAAGTCAAAAATCGGAGAAAATGGACGGACGTCGGAGAGGGGGACGCACCGAGGACTTGCTCGGCGGAGAACCTCCTCCAGACGTCGCGGCACATCATGCGCCTCATGAGGTCCTTGGCCGCCGGGGACACGCCGCTGAACAGCCTCGGCGGGAACCGCACGCTGCCGCGCAGGACGGACGCCAGCACCTCCGCCGGGGTGTCGCCGCCGAAGGGCATCGCGCCGCCGGAGAGCAGCACGTACATCACCACCCCGGCGCTCCACACGTCCGCCTTGGCGCCGTACTCCTCGCCGGCGACCACCTCGGGCGCCACGTAGTGGGGCGTCCCGACGAGCCCCTCGACGGTCCCCAGCCCGCCGGCTCCGATCCACGCCGCGGAGCCGAAGTCCGCGAGCCTGGCGCGCGGGGCCTCGTTCTCCTCGTCGTCCTCGGCGGCGTCCACGAGGATGTTGTCGAGCTTGACGTCGCGGTGGGCCACGCCGCGGCGGTGGCAGATCGCGAGCGCCTGGACGAGCTGCGCGACCACCGCGGCCGCCACGGGCTCCGGCACGGGCGCACCGCGGCGGAGGCGGAGCCAGTCGAGCAGGTCCGGGCCGGCGCACAGGTCCATGACCGTGTGCGTCCAGGTCTCGTCCTCGTACACCGCGTGCACCTGCACCACGCCCTGGTTACCCTTGCCGGCCAACTGCGCCAGCTTGCCCTCCACCTCGGTGAGCTCGCGGTCGAGGTCGTCGCCCAGCTGCGACCTATCCACGGACTTTAGAGCGAAGACCTCGCCGGTGGCCCGGGATGTGCAGCGCCTGACCACGCCGAAGCGGCCGCGGCCGATCTCCTCGCCGATCTCGTAGTCCCTCTTCAGCTCCACGCTCATGCTTCAGTAATTTCTCTGTGATTCTTGGGTTTTCTTTTGATTGGTGGTGGCTCTTGGGTTAACTCGATCGGCAGGAGCCGGTGGTCTATTTAAAGACACAAAGCGGAGCTGCGGGGAGCGGAATATTCGGATCCTGCCGGACGGGGGCCTAAATTTCATACTGTTCCGAGGATGCCCTCATCTTAATTGTAGCAGGGGCTCTGTTCGATGCTGCGCTTGTTGCTGCGCGGATTTACTATCACTGCAGCCGCGCAGCCGTAGCCCGCCGTAAGAAGCTATAAACCGAACGGGCCCTGGTTTTTTTGGTCTTCAGAAATCACACTAGGAAGAGCTTTTCTATGAGAAATGCTTCTGCAGTGTCATACTAGAAATAGAAAGAGTATTTGCCAGAAGGAAAAATTTAGTGAGGCAATTATCAGATCATGGAAATAGAAATAGTACTTGCCATAGAAATAGAATGAAAAAGACTAGATGACTACCATGATTATGTTCTTCATTTTGTGATGTAAGGTGGGAAACCACCATTTGAGGTCTTTTTGGGTTGCGAAAAAAAATTTCTTAAATTGAACAAGACCATATTTAAAATGTAAGAATTTCACAAAAATTTTATAAAAATCAGTTTAATTTTTTTTGACAAAGATTAAAAAAAATCTGCATTCCAAATGTGACTTGATTCTTATGAAATACGTAGTACCTACATTCGGAGGACTGAGACTGCTCTGAAATTTTTTTGAAATGCTCCTTGGTCCAAGGAAGGGTGTTGTTGTAATTCCAGGTCTTCGTAGGGTGACATTGAAGAGCAGAACGAATATTCTGGAACGGAGGGCAGAATCGGAAATACATACGCTCCTGAGTGCTCGCTTTGGAAAGCGTGTTGCGTGGGTAATGGTAAACTTTTGGTACTCTCTGGATTTGTTTTTCCTTCTGCTTTCCTTACACCTGAAAACAAGATCTTACTGGCCGCATCTAATTTTTTTTTGTTATGTGTTAATTACGGATTTATATTGTCTGCCTTTCTTTTTTAATGACAAATATTGCTGTATCCTAACCACTCGTTACAGAATACGTTAAGTAATAATCACATAATTTATAGTTTTGTTTTTTAAATATATTAGTATAATTTAAATAGAAAATAATTTTAAATCACGAAATGTTGATTATGTAATAAATAAATATGATTGAATATGGTAAAGTTTGCCTAGAAAAGCAAAGCAGCGGATATGAATCCGTTAATTACTGGCTGTTGATTGCGGGGGCCGCTTTCACCCGTACACTAATTTGAGACGCAATCGAGTGCTGACGCTTCAACAGGCGGCCTTGCTGGTCAGGGGCCCAGTGTGTTCGTGATGAGTGTCTGGCCACTACCCGCGCACACCAATTATGCGTCGCCCGGAAAAACTTTGGATAACGTCAAGGACGTAGTACTCCTACGTTTCATCAAATTAGAGCGATAGGTGCCGTCTGATTCACAAAAGGATGGTTTCGTGAAGGAAACCAACACACAACACACCCCCCACGTCGGCCTGTCCGTCCGTGGAAAACACATTCACAGGCCAGCACCGTTTCCAGTTCTCCTGCCCGGATTTTTCAGAGTAAAAGATATCAGTCGGGAAGCAGCCACAAGAGCTCTCTGTTCACTAGCACTTCCGCCACTCGTTAGATTTTTGGAAATATCCGGTGCAGTAGAGTAGTAGAGCAGAAGCCTTCTAAGCTACTCCAAGGATGGATGGATGAGCAGGGGCCGGGCGAGAGGAGTGTATCCTGTGAGCTGTGACCCCAGGTGGCGTTCGATTTGGAACCAGACGGATCTGATTAGGTAGTAGCTGAGGAACTAACTCTCTGCTAATGAAACCAACATGTTTATCGGCAACGTGATCACTGGTGCTGGTGCTTTTTGTGCCTCCCGTCTGGCGCTCCGCGGCACCGAGTGCATGCCACCTCGACGATGACGTTTGGCCTTTTTCCGGACGGCCGAGGTACGGCGTCGCGTTACCCGCGTTACCACCCAGCGGCGAGCCGGCCCGTCGCTGTCCCCGCGGCTCCCAGCCATTGGCGCGCGCGCCCCTTTCCGTGGAAACGACCGCCGGACCCGATACTCACGTCCGTCTGTAGACGGTGACGGACGGACGGCGGGACCGTCTTGATAGGGCGCCGTGGTTATACAGGGCCGTGCCGTACGCGAAGCGGTTGCACGATCTGGCTATCGCGGCGTCCCCGGTTTATCATGGAGCAAGGCCCTAGGGCAGGAGGGATGCGTGGTTTGATTATCGAGCGCGTGGAATGGAATTGGATTATTGGAGTGGAGCAGCACCATCCGCCTAACCACCTTTTAAATTAGAAAAATTCTTGATCTTTTTAAGAAGAAGACGAAGTGTTTCGTACTACCTGGGCTTATAATTCTAACATATCTTCAGTATTTTACACGTAACGGCCTGAGCTTTGGTATTCACGATTCCGTTTTTAGTTTATCTTAGTGTTTTTCACTCATGCTGGTATTAGCGGTTTAAGCGGTTTTCAGGTCACGTTCACTAGCAAAGGATGGCGGGTTTGAGTTGAAAGATTCTTTCACAATAATGACTCATAGAAAATTAGTGATAGTACTAATGCGTTTGATTATGAATGATAAACTAGACATTGTACTGGTAGATACAGTTGTCGTCTTATTGCTAAGAGCTTTATGTTTCCGAATGAAGCTTAATTTATTAAATTTTTATCTACATGCTGTCGACATCATCAATGATGCGTTTCTAGAAGGAATATCACCATTTCTACCGGTAAATAGAAAATTCTACTGATATATTACATGAGGGAACCATATGGTTGGAAATACTTTAGCATAATGCCCTAGGGCTCCTTTTGATTAAAGAATTTTTTTCTTTTCATGCGTTTTTTTTAAATTAAATTAATTACTATAAAATATCTGTATAATTTATATAAAAATTCTGCATTCCAAAAGCCATTAATTCAGCTCGCGTACTTACCACCAATCAGAGTTTCAGAGAACGCAACAGGACGAACGTATCGCCGATTAATTCGCACCGAAATTCACGTAGTACTCCTAGGCGTGTGGAGAAGTCAATGGAGAACTTCACCGTGTCCAACTGATCAATCTCGCTGTACGACTTTGAAGAAACGTCGACCGGCTAAAGCAACCAATTTAACAGCTGGCGCCGTGCCTAACGGCTTTTTAGTCCCAGCGTTTCAACGTATCACTCTGGCCGCCACTTTAGCTGACCTCACGCCTGACGCTATATGCACAGCAGTCGCTCGCCGCCATGGCGCCATTGCTGTCGCGCGACACGGCCGGTGGATCGATGCCATAGGCCGCCCATGGCTCTCCTTCATTGTTCAGAAGGTACAGATTTCGCCATGGCGCCATTGCTTGTGCTCGGAAGAAAAGAATCGCACCCACTTGGTCTCGCGGTGCCGCCGGTCGACAGGCAGTGAAAATTCTCGCAGCCCTTGACGAAGCGAAAGGGCTGAAGCATCAGCTTGCGCGCAGGGGTTTGACACGGAGACGCCGTATGTGACGGCAAACCGTCTTCGGATCCGAATAAATAAGCTGATAAGCGAGATATATAGGTCGTCGGCTGATGCTGGGCTCGTCGTCTCCGTGCCGTGTCAAACAGCGGTTATGTAACGCAGAAGAAAGGGTTGTGCTGCGCGCCAATATCGTCGCGTTGAAGCTAGTAGACATTCTTAAATCATCAGAGTTGAATAATAACACGACCGGGTGGTTTAATTACGAAGCGTAATCGCAGGGGAACTGATTAAATAAGCTCGGCCCTTTTCCCACTCTCGGTCGAGCTCGGATACACGTGCCAGGCCGCGAGGGCTCCGTATCTGAGTTTGAGCGATAGCGTGTCTGCGTGTGGATGCCCGTCAAGCGCGCAAATGGGCAAGCAGGACACACCGTCCATCGGTCCATGTCAGTTCTTCTTCCCCCATACGTGCGTCAGGAGATTATAAACCCGGCCGGCCGGACCACAGCGCCGCTGCCAGTTGGCCACGTCTCCCAAACTCGTGGAACTTGACACGGCCACGGGACGGGACGGGACGGAGCCATCCCCATCCGCACGGGCGGTGGAGCAGGCCGCAGCCCGGTCTCCCCGCTACCTCCCGAACCCCGACGGTGACGGACGCGTACATACTGACCGCACCTGCGGCGGCGACGGCGAGATCTGCCATTGGCGGCTTGCAGGGAAGGCGATGGAGGGCTCCGCTCCTGCTGGCTGCTGGCTTGCACGTCTCTCCAGCGCGGAACTTAGCGAGGGCGACTTCGTATGCGCCACAAACTGATCCGTCTAGCTTGCTGGGCTGAAACAAAAATCTTCGAAGGCGGACTCATAGGGCCACAAATCTTACACGTATGTATAGGGTTACAAATTGTTTGATGGGCCGACGCAAAGGTTTATCACTGATTAGGAAAGCAGAAGAGGTCTAATAGCGAATTCAGTGTGTATTACGTGTTGCTTAATGAGCTCAGCCCTTTTCTTACTCGAACTGCAGTGTATTAGGTAGTACTCACCTAGGTTCTTAAATAGAATAATAATTAGTTTATTTTAAGGTAGAATTGTTGTCCTAATGAAAACAAGTTAAAAACGGTGGGAGCAAGTGTCAAGATGCGCGCGGCTTCGTATCTATTTCGAGGATACGGAGCAGCGTACGTGGATGCCTCGCGAGGCATGTATCTCAGGCAGCAGGATATATACGGATCAGCGTAGGCGCATACGCACCGCCCATGTTGATTTCATTCGTCGATCAGACGCAGCGTGGCCTTGTTGTGGCTCCAAGCTCGTGGTTCGGTATACCCTGCGAAGTAACAATGCCGCTGCCAGTTCACCACGTCTCCCGCGAGCTCAAGACGACAAGGGACGTTGCCATCCGCGCGGTCCGTGGAGCAGGCAGCGCCCCGTCGCACACTAACCGCACCACGCCACGGCACCAGTACCACTACCACCAGGCACCAGCGGTTTCTTCGGGAACGCCGAGGATTCCACCGCGAATCTGGCCTGGACCGCCGTGGGGCCGTTGCATCTCCGTCACAGATTTGCACGTCTCCAGCATGGAGCGAAGTTATCCCGGCGATCGAACGTGCGCGTACCACGTAGCTCCAACCTTTCGTTCCGGACCGGCCAACCAACTTCTTATGGACTTGATCCGCCTAATTTCCTTGGCTGAGTTATAAATGAGAGATCCGAAAGAAACTATTGCGGTAGGCTTTTGGTATGATCGCCATCCGGGCTCGTCGTGCTTTGCCCATAGCAGCCCATTACCACCGAGTAAGAGAGAAAAATTAGAATTTACCGGGATCGGAGAGTCAGGAGGAGGGCCGAGCCCATATGTAGCCCATGGAACGGAGTAAACTGACAGGTGGGATCAAATACATCAAGGAATTGGGCTCCAATTCATAGGCCGGTAAATTATCTCCGATCATGGGCTCATGGACTGGGACTCAAGAATGCTTACATGTTTTCCTTTTCTTTTCGAATTGAAATGGGTCCACTCAACTTCGTATCAAATTGAAATGGACCGCGCAAGTAAGACGTTGCTGCACAAACGGAAAGGGGGCTCGCACTTTGAATATTTTCCTGCCATTCGAATACCGCTATCACATGGACTTTTCACACACACAACTTTTTAGCCACGGTGTATGGTCTGGACTCGCCTGGCTGAAGGATCAATTCAACGCGAAAAGGAGCCATATGTCAAGTTGCCCGGTCCATTTTTCTCTCAGCGCCAAAGCAGAAACCCAACCAAGCCTGAACCCGACTAGTGAGTGGATCGAGGTGTTGCCCATGTCCAGGAATGGCTTTTTTGAAACGGGGGATAAAGGGGCCTCCCGTTTCCATGCATGGTGCTGTTCGCCTTTTCCTGACCGCAAAGTCTCCCAAAGATCCCTAGTGCTGGAGATGAAATCTAGGCAAGTCTCGGCACTAACCCTGCTTTCATTTTTCACTTGGAAAAACAGGGGTTCAGGAGCGTATAATGGCGTGGAAATAGACTTGAATCCGCAGTCCGCAGGACAGGTGACGACGAGGTGATGGATGACTGACGATCAAAAACACGTCGTAGCAGCGCCTTCTCAGCGGAAACAAACAGCGACAGTATTCTTATTTAGAGGAGTACTACACAATAGTAGCTGCCATTTCCCCCTTCTTAATAGGAGTAAGAAAGAGCATTGCAAAATCCGACCCCAACGAATCCCTAGTGTGAACGCATGCTCTGTTGCGTGCATGTCCGTCATTCGTTTTTACTACTATTTACAGAGTTTTTGGTCCTACTAGTTACTTGGTGTTAAGTTAGATTCTTGGGTTTGGATTTGGTTCTACGCGACGCGATTCTACTCAAGTTGCTACCACTACCAATCAGGCATGCAGTGTGGCATACAGTACAGTTTACCTGCTTGCTCTCAGTCATCGCGCGCGCACGAGGCTCATGTGTGGCTTTGTCTTGAAGCATATGCATTCTAAATTTCTGCTCGATCCTATAAAATCCAACTGCTACAGGTATGAGTGGTGACGGACCCATATGCAGGAACATAACAATTCCCCTACTGATCATTCATCATATGAAATTATGAATTGCACCTGGAAGCATCCTGGCTGCTGCGTCGACACCTATGGGACCAGTAAAAGTATAGTACCAGTAGCTCTCACAACAACCATAAGTGTGATAATACTCGCGTCGGGAGCATTAGTTCTATTTCTTGACTAGTCTTTGTCCTTATTAATTACTTATGCAAATATTTTATCACGATTATGTAAAAAAAAGTCTATGTGAGATGATGATATAGTACCCTCCCTGTTTGAAATCAAGATACATATTCAAATGTACACAAGTTATAAAAATCCATGAGGAGACACTTGTAGCATGTTTCATGCATGATTCACTAGCAAGTTTCATGCATGATTCACAAGCAAAGCATGTTCTTGTCAAGTAACCGTGTGCTTTTTCCGTTCAAGTAAAAAAAAAAAACTATCAGTGCACATGCATGGAGTGTAATTATTTAATGCAAATTTTCTACGATAGTCTCCTAGAATCATAAAATTTGCTATTTTAATTTGTCACTACCCACCATGTTTTTTTTTTCTCTTAGGGCCCAACAACAAACAAAATCTGTTGCAGTGCCTCAGCAATTTTCAGGTTTAATTACAATGCCCCTAGCAAATTTTACCTTTTTTAACTGGAAAACATAACTACCAGGAAATCTCACATGTCACAAAGGTAATATAAAGCATGTTTGTAACAGATCGGTGTCCCTTATTTGCTTATTATTTGGTCTGCTTTAAGAAGTCATAAGGAGTAAAATGATCCAATATCCAAAAGAAAGAAAGAAATACTAAAAATCAAAATGAACCAACAACACTTGAGGCTACTGTAGTACGAACATGACACACTAGCTAGTCAGGTAGTCCACATATCGGAAGCGCACGCCAGTAGTCAGAGGACTATGGGTGTGCGTCCACGAAACGGATCGGATGCCTGCAGAGGGAGCATTGCTCGTGCTTACTTGGACTCGTTGGGGCCCACATGAATTATCATTGACATGTTGACCAGAGACTAGTAGAGAGCATCTTCAACCCGGTCAATCTGTAAGCTAGCGCACGCATGTGCGCTGCATGCATCCAAGGAAAGTTCTGTCCGATCGGTGGCTTAGAGCAGTCGTTATTGAGTTGTTCTTATGAAAGTGATTACTGATATATGTTGATTGGTGTTAATTAGCTCTAGCTGTTGCTGATTTTAGGTGGCAAAAATCTCCAGCAGCGCGGGATAATATGGGGTGGCCGGCAAAAGTTTTCTGCCCGTGACTCTGCCAGTTCCAAAATCATTCAGTATATATTCAGTAAAACAAACCTGCTGTTCCAGGTTGGATTCAGGGCGGTTTCAAGATAATCGTTCGTTCTCCCCGCAGATGTCACACTCATATGAGGACGGCATGAAACGCTGCAAGAACCCTTGCATCTATATTTCACCAAATATTTCGTTAATTTCCCTTAACCTAATTTGACCATAGGACTTTGATGGGTCTCCTTCTCTTGTCTCTAGATTAATCTGACAGATTTTGTGAGAAGTTTGTATGCGGATCTGATCTGTATCCAATTTGCCCATCCGTCAACGTGCTTCACCTGAAAGTTGTAGCTTTCCTTTTAGGAATGTGAATAACGTAAAGCTAAAAAGGTTGGCGACTCAGCAGGTCAGCTGGGCTATGTTCAGTGCAGCTGTTTGCCACTTACATGTGAATAAAATAAAAAGGATTAATATGAGATGTGCCATGTGGGCTGGCTAGTGCAGTATGACTATCTGAGCAAATCCTACTGCAGGTCAGCAGCACTCTAGTTTTCTACTCCATATCCATTGCCTAGTGGAAGTGTAGTCGATTCCTGGAGACAAAAGACTCAAGGAACGACGTGAGACAGCTTTTCCCATTTGTTTACAAATTGAACTCCTAATTTTTTGACAGCAAGAATATCATACGAGATCCTAAATGTCGTAAAGGTAGATAGACTTATGCACTGAATTGCTTTTCACATGGAAAGAGGGTATCAATTAGGAACGCAATACATGACCACAAATGAAGATGGCATGACGAAACGTGAGCACACATTGCAATCTAGACCGACCAATGAGTACTGACTGAATCGGCTAACCCCTGTAGTTTCAGTTGAGCATCGTCTCTCCTTAGTGTTGTTAGTATAAAGATTATGGCTCCAACGAATACAAAGGGCAGTCGTTGGCAATGGGTAAATGTTGTTATTTGACTCTGCAGAGCAAAGATTTTTTCGCCCCCTCTCCTAAGAGAATCACTGCAAACAAAAGAGACCCCCCAACGAATCCCGAAGTGTGAACGCATGCTCGCTGCATCACGTAATTTTACCGGTAACAGTCCTAATTACCAGTCAAGTATACAATGATGCATGCGCGTATCTAATTCGTGTTTATTCCTCTCGCACGAGGCTCTTACTGGTAACTAGTAGTACTATTCCTTGCCTATCAAATTGATGTTGTTAGTGCAAGGATTCTTGTTTAAAAATGAACTAAAATTGCTACTCTAACAATAATAATTTGAATACGGAGGGCGATTACTAATTTATGTTGAAAAGCTTGGACGCATTGTTATTTTCAGCTGAGCTGCTAGCTAGCTCCGTCCAGGCACAATCCCCATCCGAGAAAGTTGCTGTCGCGCATATAATTTTGTCAGAGTATAAGTTAATTGTTTTTTTTTTCTATCAATTTAAGTTTTTGGGTCAACTGATTGCTGTATGTAACTCAATACGGTATCAGAGCTAAAGGTTTTGACTTTAAATTTTGATAAATACGATTTATTAAAATAAATTATAGTTTCACTTCTATTCCACGTTTACGCCCATAGAAACTGCACGTGAAAAAGAGTGTTAGAGTATAAATAAATTTTCCACTTTTTTCTATCAAATTAAGCTTTTAAGTTAATTGGATGTTTCATGTAACCTAATATATTTGCATTGAAAGGAAATGTTCTTGCAGCTGCCACGCGATTTTTGGCGGTGACATCAATACAAGGCAACGACGAAGATGATGATGGTCTATGGTTGAAAGTCGTGTAAGTATACTCCCTCTGTTTTTAAATTAATATTATGTGTTAACTACAAATATTAATTTTGATCATTTATTTTATTAAAAAAATATGATAAATTTAAAATATTTTGTTATAATTTGCTTTATCATCAAAGTTATTTGAATTAAAACTTATAATTGTTTAGATTTGAATTAATTTTTTAAATAAGACAAATGATGAACGTTAATATTTATAATCAATGGTACAATTAATTTGAGAGCAGAGAGAGTAGAAGTTATAGTATTCTCTCCGTTCACAATTATAAGTTATTTTTAGCATTTGAATTTTGTTTTTAAATATATGTTATTCTTAGTTTTTAATATACATTTATCTCTTTTTAATATATTTTATTTTTTCCAATGAATCTCTATTTCTATTTATTTTCTTCTCGTCTTTTACGCACGATAGAGTAGGAGTGCAGTGTGTGTATCGCGTGGATTCGTGTCTTGTCCTGTACAGGCAGGCGTGTGTAATCTCCCAGAAGCATTATAGTTTGGTCTAAACTGTTTTAAATTTGCTGCGCATTTGTACAGTATACCTCCAGCCAAAGTAAGAAGAACAGTCATCTTTATATATTAAACACCGTGCGTTTTCTCAATCTTCGTTACATCACGTCACTTAAAAAAATTAACCATCAGATTAAAACTTAACGGTGGATATTAAAAAAAAGAAAAAATAGATATTAGAAAAGAGAAAAAAATTCCTGGTTAACGTAGAAGCGTGCTTCTACTCGACGGAAGCAGACATGAACATCCGTGCTATCACAATATATTATCTTTATGTATTAAACACCGTGCGTTCTCTCAATCCTTTTTGTGCCAAATCACTCTAAAAAATATTAAACGGCAGATTAAAATTTAACAGTAAATATTAAAAAAGAGAAAAAATAGATATTAGAAAGGAAAAAAAAAATTTCCCGATCAACGTAGGAGCATACTTATACTCGGCTAGAGCAGACATAAATAGCCGTGCTATCGCAATATATTAAAGCGCAAGTATTCTCTGATAGCTCGTTGCACTACGTCATCTAAAAAATATTAACCGTCGGATTAAAATGTAATGGTAGATATTAGGAAGGAGAAAAAAATAATATTAAAAAAAAGAAAAAACTCTTTCCTCAATCAAAGTAGGAGTGTGTTTATACTCGACGGGAGCAGACATGAATGGTCGTGCCGATATAAGAGAAGTTTTTATAAATTTATTTTACTTCTATATCTTGCAAGACCTTTATATGTTATAAAAATATATATTTAGATACCTTAAATTATTTTATATTTTAAAAATACTCTTTAATTACTTATGCTATAGATTCAATAGAACTATGTAAAAAATATAAGAGAATTTATTATAAATTTATTCTACTTTTATGTTTTGCAAATATATGCTACAATTAAAGACTTTTATATGTTATAAAAATGTATATTTAGATAACTAAGTTGTTTTATCTTCTAAAAATACTCTTTGATTACTGTGAGAACTAAGATTCAATCTTTTTTCCGTTTACAACTCCGGTCTAAAAAATAGATTTAGCTTTGAACGCAATGTTTTAATCAAACATTACAATATAAATTAAAAATAATTTTAAATTTATTAAGTTACGAAATTAGAAATAATTTGTTTTAAAAATACTTTCTTAAAAGTGTACCAATGCTACTTTTTATTAAATATTTTATAAATAATAAGGGTCACGCTTATGCTTTGAAGACCATATCGATAACTTTTTTTTAAACTGAGTATAAGTTTATGAAACTTTGTCATCCACGTCAAAGCAACTATACTTTTATTTATTAAATAATAAATTTAAAATATGCTGTTTTAACTAAGCGTGCACTGCAAAAACATATATAAAAAGCACGGCAATTGCCGCGCAGATTTTTTAGTACTAGTACTAATCTGCTATTTGGATGGCTAATAAAGTTCAACCCTCGATGATCAAACGTTAAAAATGTCGTAGTATGCGGAGAAAAAAAAGGTGTTGATCCTACTAGTGGCAAAGGTCTTCCTTTAATTAGATGGTCAGCTAGACTTATCTTGCCACCTGGTCGTGCATAAGTTCCCATTGGGGCTTATTGACATTAGATCGGACGTACCAGTTGAAGAGGTAGCATACCAATCCTTCCGTCAAAGCGAGGGCAGACTGCCAGGGATTGGGATTTGGGCATCGCTTGTACGCCTAGCAAGTTTGACTCGTTAAGACCCAGACAGGGGTCCGTTGACACTTTGACCATTTTCCCAGCAGCCTGCATAGCTGCAGTTGCGCCGTCAGTTCAGCCAATCATATCCATGGACGTGAGAGCATGTGCGGCGTGTAGAGAAAATTCCATTATCGGTATGTGGTTCACATCGCTCGTTTCAGTTTTCACGCATCCGAATTCATAGCAGAAAATATATACTTTCTCTATCCTCAATTACTTGTAATTCACAAGTTTTTTTTATTTATTATTTTCGCTTTTTAATATATTTTTATTTATTTTTTATACATTTTTATTTTTTTTTCAACCCATCTCATATTTTTTATCATCTTTAATCTTTATGCTCTCACTTAAAACACGACAACTAAAAGTAAACGGAGGAGTACTAACAGATGCAACAGCTATTGATCTGTTCAAACGGATTTCAGAGCGTTGGACATTGCACAGTAAAAAAATCACCCAAGCTGCAATGGTATGTCTATATTCCAGGCCACATAATGAACAGCTCAACCACATAATTCGACCCGATTTTAACCAAAGCTATATATGGCCGACCGTATATTCCACTGTTCGGAGGCGAAATGTCGCAAAAAGAGTCCCAAGTTGCTCTGTGTCCCATCGAACCCATCTTCCCCGCAGGCCCGCATGACGGAAACACGGTTGAGCCCGACACTGCTGGGCTAGTCTACTAGTAGGAGTACTTGTAAGCTGCAAAACATAGCACTTGAAACTGACTGGTGCAGATTGAATACAGTCAGCGTCAGCTCGCCGTCGAAGAGGCGTCTCGCTCTCTCCATCGATATCACGTTCCACAGGAGCATGTGCGTGCTAGAGTTTTGGAAACCGCATCGGTTTTGGTTTTCAGAAAAAAAAACCAATTGATTAGCCGGTTAAATCGATTAATTTATCATTTTGTTATATATTTTGATATAATTTTTAACAAAAATTAGTGTTTTAATAATACGAATCACACCGATTTTATAGATGTTCATAGAAACCGACCGATTTTGACCCAGACGACGTCGTTTTCAGCAGAGAGCTAGATCCACTGTATGTACGTTGATGTGTTCTTGCGGCTAGGGGCTATTAGATCTAGGAGCTACTAGCAGCTAAGTCTGGCTATCGTCGTCAATGATGTTGATTGTCAAGGATCAAGCTGTTGCAATCCAAGCACGTCTGTTTGACCAGAACCAACTTTGACCATATATGCACATTGATATGTTCTCTTCTAAATTACTAATCTGTATCTAATTAACCAAAATTATCATCGAACTGTCCATAAAAACGTGGAAGACAAACCTGAAAGGTACGTAGCTATTGTTTTTTAGCATGTGAACTCTAGCCACAGCAGCGTCGCTAACTCAGTACATTAGACCAACTGGTTTACGTCGTTATATGCATTGGCTGTGCACACCCTCTCGAGGGTCTAGAGGCTGGCCGTTTCTACCCATTGTCTAAAAAATGTCATTATATGCGCTAGTGCACCTATCTGCCACGCACCAAGTAAAATCGAAAATCACAGAGAGCTGGCCTGGTCATCACACGGTGACGAGCCTTGAGCGCCACTTCGTCACCGGCAAGGCGACATCAGCAATTTGTATTTTCATACATGCCAGTTCATCAGAACGCGCTACTAGAGCAACTAGACTGCTAGTTACCACACATGATTTGCATTGCGTGACAGTAGCAGTAACTTTGACGTCGTCTACCGACAGAGACAAAGATTATCACATTAGCAAGTTTGCGTCAAGTGATAGATGTTTCTATATGTTAAGCTATGCATATACTTAGTCGTGTAGCTTAGCTCTTCCTCCTAATTAACAACCAATCAAACACCGAAGCCGGAAAGTTGGGCTCGGGCAGAGTTGAAGCGCTCTCCTCTCGGCGCTCTCGACACGATGGCGACGCGCGGCAAGGAAAGCGCGCCGATTCGTCGACTCGGCGCGATTCACGGGACCAGATCAGCCTGCTGTTGAAAGCATCCACTTGCACCGCTATTCGCCCGACCCCGTCCAAAATTTCCACTTGATGATGGCCGCGCAAGTCTCCCTAGGCCTAGAGATATGAGAACTGATCGCATCAGGAAAAGTCGTTTACGCCTCAAATCCATCTAACGATCGACGACTGAGCCGCCTATTTCAGAGAGGATAAAGCGCAGGCTGATCACAGTTCAAACAAAGATAAACGTAAAGGTGCGGCGCTGCACTGATTGAGTCCTACGACAACTTCGTCTTTGAACAGGTTACTGCATTCTCTTGTTTCCCAGGGCCGGAGAAAGGAACGAAAACTAGCTCAGGGAGAACGGAGAAAGGAACGAAATCTATCTCCTTTTTTCCGTACCCTTTCAGGTGGTGGATACTGGAGCAAGCACTACCGGCGGCAATGTAAAAAGTTGCGGCTCGTTCAAACAGCTCCACCGAGGAGGCACTATTGGTCTTCAGAATAAATAGAAAACATCGTGAGGAAACGGTCTAGAGTTGTTGAGTTGTTCCTTTTTTTCAGATAGTATATCTCCAATGAGCATTGTTACAATAATGCATTTGTTCTTAGCGCTCTGCAGTGAAAAAAAAAAGATTCACTTGATCCTTCCTAAGCAATGAACGTTAACCGGTTAGTTAAGCGCGCCCTAAATTAAGTTCACTAGACAAGTGAACTTGCGACGGCTTCACTCTTTAGAACTTGTCAAACTCTTAGGATTAAAGAAAACACCGTTGAATTCATCAACTGAATGGACAGAGTAAAATTATTCGTAATTATTGTACAAAATATAGCTACTTGATAAAAAAAAATAGCTACGATATATAGATGGTTGTTTTCATCAGATGTTATTTATTAGAGTGTGGTAGAACTAAGTCAAGACGTGAAATGGACATTGTCCATCGGTGATAAATAGGGAATAAAAAGAGCTTAAGATGGCATTGTGAAGTACCCTTAAGACCTAGTACAATGTATTTTAGGGCATATTTGACACGACTCCAGCTCTAGAAAATCTGTGGAGTTCCTAGAGCCCCTACCAGAAAATTCTAGCGGTGAAGCTGCGATCGAATTGATTAAAGATATTTTGTTAAGTTATTCAATTGCTTATTTAGAGTAAAAATAAAAACATGTGATACTTTATTGTATTTTATAAACACAATTACTAGTATGAATTGTTTGCGTCAAGTGGTTTGTTGAATTTGTAGACATTGATCATGGAACTAGACCGAGTAGTGGAAGTGGTTACACAACATCCTGGTCCGTACTAAGAAAGACAATCTAAATGACCATTAAAAACAGAGAGATGATACAATGCTTAGAGTTAATTATAGTCGTCTGTTTGATCAGATATAAATAGGGAGGTAACTTTGATAAGTACCAAAATAGTAAACTCGGTACCAAAAATAGTAGGCTTGGTATCAAAAATAGTGGATTCAATACCAATTTTTAAAAATCAGACATTGAGATTAATTGAAAAAGTGAAAGTACTTCTTGTAACATCTCTTATAACAAACAAAAGAGATGATATAATGTTTAGAGTTAACAACAGCCGTTCGTTTGATTATATTTGACGGTTAAAAATAGATAGTTACCTAGTGAAAGTTACTAAAATGGTGGACTCGATACCAAAAATTATGAGTCTGAAACTTAAAATAAAACTCAATATTAATTTTTAAAAATCAGCGATTGAGATTAATTAAAAAGATAAAGATACCTCAAGTAGCTGTCAAGCATTCTTATCATCTCTCAACAAACAAAGTACGGCTCTCTCCCGCGTCAAGTCCTACACTACTTTTCCGCTTATTAGAGAATGCTACTACTATTTTCATAAAGCATCACTAGGAACACATGTTCTCCGTTCCCATACCTTTAGGCCGACACGCGCGGGAGGGTACACCGTACGCCCATGCACACCTAGGCCTCGCTCCCACAAAATAAAAAAAAGCAGCAAAGAGTACAAACCATGAAACCAAACAGAGCACCGAGGAATAAACAATGACAGAAGCAGTGTCGTAGAATCCATCCAAACGAGCCGAAAAAACGTTGAGAATACAGGAACTGGGGGGGAGTATTTTATTTCCTGCTCATTCTGTCACGCTCGTGTGGCCCATTCGGTAGCTCTCCTTCCCCGAACCTGCGCGATTTGACCACGTTCTCTTCTGCTCATTTTTTTAGCGGCCGGGACGTTGCCTCCTGCCCGCGCCCCAGGCATAAATAGCCCAGCGCGTGCTCGCTCCCAGCCGTCCACCCGGCGACCGTCGAGAGCTAGTCCGAGCAAGCGGCAGCAGCACGATCGAGCTCAAGCTCGGTTTTATTCCTTCGCTCGTCGACCGGGACGCGGCAAGAGTCGAGGAGCAGAGCAAGCGCGAACGAACAGCGGAGATATGGGGCGCGCTCCGTGCTGCGAGAAGATGGGGCTGAAGCGGGGTCCCTGGACGCCGGAGGAGGACAGGGTCCTGGTGGCGCACATCGAGCGCCACGGCCACAGCAACTGGCGCGCGCTGCCCAAGCAGGCCGGCCTGCTGCGCTGCGGCAAGAGTTGCCGGCTCCGATGGATCAACTACCTCCGCCCGGACATCAAGCGCGGCAACTTCACGAGGGAGGAGGAGGACGCCATCATCCAGCTCCACCACATGCTCGGCAACAGGTAATTATTTGGTCCACCTGATCGATCTTGACAGAGTCGACCACCGAATCGATCGAGCGAGAATGTTCGTGTCAAAAGAAGGAATTATATGCTCACTGAACTGTTCTTAATTTCAGATGGTCGGCTATCGCTGCCAGGCTGCCAGGCAGGACGGACAACGAGATCAAGAATGTGTGGCACACAAACCTCAAGAAGCGCCTCGAGCCAAAGCCATCCAACCCCCAGCAGGCTTCCAAGCGCAGCAGACACAAGAAGCAGCGTCACGAGGTCGTATTACCCAACGGCCCCACCGCCGTGCCGGTGTCGCCGGAGCAGTCCCTCTCGACGACGACGACGTCGGCCGCCACCACCGACTACTCCGCGGCCTCCTCCTCGTCGACGCTGGAGAACGCCGACAGCTTCAGCTCGGAGGAGTTCCAGATCGACGACAGCTTCTGGTCGGAGACGCTGGCCATGCCCGTCGACAGCTCCGATTCTTCGGGCGTGGAGACGGGGGACGACTTCGGCGCGTTGTCGGCGCCGTCGAGCAGCGACGACATGGACTTCTGGCTCCAGGTGTTCATGCAGGCTGGCGGCGTGGAGAACTATTTGCCCCAGATTTAGGAAGATGGATAGAAGGCCTATCGGCTGATTCTTTGCCTCACAATTCGTTGAATCTTTGTTTGCTAAGTTATTTTTTTAATCGCTGGGTTATGTAGAGTATATCTGTGACAAATGTTAAAGCTTGTGAAAAGAGAAAGCAATAGCGCGCTCTGTCGCCGCACAAAGGGAAAAGAAGCGATTGCTCGATCATGAGCGTGTTTGCTTGCACAAACAAATGGAGTCTTCTTCAATGTTTGAGATCCGGACCGTGCTCTACTCATAAACCGCCGTCGTTCCGTGCACATCACTCGTGCGCCCGACCGTTTCTCCGCCTACTTTGAAATCAAGCCAGACCTGGCATTCTGGCATATCAAAGTCAGTCCGGCTACCAAAATTTTGATATTCAAATCTTTTGATCACTTTCGTTTGGCTAAAATTTGACCTCAAACTAAATTTAAAAAAAAAATCTAGCTAGGCACGACCAAATTTCAGCTAGGGTATAGCACAGTTGCAAATCATTGGAAATAGATAGCCCTGTTTAATGTATTTTCCCTCATTTTTCTGGTCCTGTGAACATAGGTTCTTTTCGGCCCGCTTCTTCGTGGTTCAGTAACAATGCAGCGGCCGGAATGATTAGCGACGCTACGGGCTGCTATTATTCTGGGCCGAGTTTCCCTGGCCTTTCCTTCTGATCAGGCCGAGAGCAACAAGGCGGCCTGTGCTTTGCCAGCCCATCACAACGGGCCTGCCGCCTGCCTGTCAGCTTTATTTCCGGCCACCTGCACCGAAGCAGAACTAGCTCTCTGTCATTCTTTCCTCCTAAACTTGACCAAAAAATCACAATAAAGACACTGCAAGTGAAAAAGAATTGACGCGTGGAGTGGTAAACAACGACGACGCAACGAAATGGAAGGGAAGAGATGAACCGAAAGGTAACATACCTTGGCGGCCGTCTAGCAGGTTGGGGTCACGGAGATCGCGAAGCGATAGCTGGAGATGGCCGGCGACTGGAGACCGTCGATGTCCGGTGAGGCAGGTCGCCGAGGAGCTCGACAGGCTCAGCAGGGTGACCCTGACCCAGCAGCCGTTCGGCTGGCAGGAGATCTTGGCTCTGGTCGGTGCGTCGCCGAGCCCGCGTCTGAAGTGGGGATGACAGGCAGGGACGGCAGTTTCACGGATCCGGCGGACATCGGGATTAGAATCAGATCTCCGCGTCAGTCGGGCTCGCTGCCGAGCACGGGGCGCGTGACAACTGTCGCATGCCATGTGGGTTGCCGACACCGCGGGGAAGGCCACCGTGGGCCTTGGGGAGGGCGAATCGGAGCGAGCGCATGGGCCGGAGGGAGGAGGTGCATCCGCACCGAGCCCGGAGGTGGCAGCGTCTATCGCGTCCATGCGGGCCGCGGATCGTCGCCGGATGGTGATTGATTTGATACCGGCGGTTCGCGAAGTCACTAGTAACAGTGCCGTCCCGTTCGATTACAAATTTACAATGGATAATGGATCGCAGCTGTGCGTCTGGTAACCTCAACAGTGGAAGCGGCAGCAGCCCAATGCATCAGAAAAACGAGGAGGCACGTCATCGACTCATCGTTCTGGCTAAAGCGAAAGAAGCAAAGCTAGCTGTGGCGCACTCCTCCAGCTAGCTAACTACCGGAATGACATGTTTAGGCAATCACTAATAGACTAATAGGTTATTATATACGCTTGGTTAGCGCGTCTCCGGTGGTCGCTTGCCGGCAGGTTCCCGAGCAGCATATATTATTGATCGTTGCGGCCGGGAGATCGTGTGCAGTGCTCACCATCGACCGTCACTTTCGGATCTCGTGGGTGCATCAATCCCCGTCAGGACTGATGCGCACACTTCAACAGAAGCAACATCTCGATAGAAGCGTCGCGGGTATAAAACAGCAATGCGATTCTTGCAGCATGATTCTCTATACTGCGTCTGCAGCTTGCAACAGGACAAATGATAGTATTTCTTTGTATGTACGGGGGAATGTAATCTCAAAGAGAGAGAGAGAGATAGGAACATGGAACCACGGGTGCATCAGCGATATAAAAATTTGAAATCGTCAGGAACTTCGCCGACGGGAGGTTTTATTAATTCGCCACGGAGACAGACACGACAGCCGAAACGAAGCAAAGCTCTTTTAAAATCTGTACGGGACCTCTGTGCGCGATGGGGGCAGGCGGCATAGATACGTCATCCTCCCCCAGGCACGACCATCTCTCCCGTTGCATCGATCGATCTGCCATGGCCACACCACGCACCAGCAGCATGCATGCAATGTTCACGCATTGTGTTTGTCACGGAGCCTCTCGTGACGACGACGAACGACGAACGACTAGCTAGTGTCAGGGGACGGACCCAGGACCCTTTCTCCCGCGTCCCGAGTCTCCCGACCTCGTAATCTTTGTTCCTCAGAGTTGAGATCGTGACGTCGAGACTGGTGTCGGAAGCAGGCAAGCGTTGCTGCCCTCGATAAAGGCCTGGGTCGATGTCCGTACGCCAGCATATTTTAGGGCTTTATTGCAACTGCCTTGGAGTAGCGGTTATTCTTCTCAGGTCGAACGAAAAGCTCACCGACAGATGGTAATTATCTGTAAATAATCTGCGATCGATTGCTCGGGTCGGTCTTTGTAAACGCAGTCAAGAATTCCAACCTCCAAGTCTCACATGCAAGAACGTTCATGCAGTGCTTCATTCTCCCAATATACATTTTTTTTGGGGGGGAGGGGTCCATTTTTGACAGTAGTATTAACTCAAGTCTTACTAGAATGCCTGATCCACCTCTTAACCAAATTGGAGTACAATCACATTAAAACTCGAGCACAATAATTAAGGTGAATAGTCAATAACCTACTACCTCTGTTTTATAAAAAGATCTTTTTTAATTTTCAGAAATCACGTTTGATCACTCGTTTTATTCAAATTTTTTTTTGCAAATATATAAAAAAAGTCATGCTTATAGTATTTCTAATGATAAAATAATTCACAATAAAATAAATTATATTTTCACAAATTTTTTGAATAAAATAAATAGTTAAACTTGAAGTTTGAAAGTTGTTAAAAAATGGTCCTTATATAAGACAGAGGGAGCATTGCCTACCAACAGCCGCTAGCTACGATGACCAATCATTTAACTAATTGATCTGGGTGTAGCATTTAAGTAGCGGCAGAAATGAAAGATGGAGCTAAGACATGACTTGCACGGGGAGATGCAAGTGGTTGTGATGCAGATAATTGATTAGTCATCAGTTTCAGTTTAACTTTCACTTCAAGTTTGCATCATCTTCGATTAATTCATGTCATCTCTCGTTCCGCACCAGTATGGATGCACACGATAGTTAGTTGCGGGTTAAATCTTTAATCTTTAGTTTATTTATCCTACTAACAATATAAGATGAATGAAGATTTAATTCATTTTTCGAGAGTTTTAGGCCGATATAATGATAAAAAAATAGACAAACTTGCACCCCACCACCATATCAGCTAAAGTGGGTTCCCGTAGCAAGGGTAGGGAAAAAAATGATTTCATATGTACTACTCCTATAAGCACTATGGGAAGCCAGAGTTACTGGAGTTAGTATCATTTTTTAGCAAACATTTGTACACAGAACGGTCAGAAGTACTCGAGCTATCTAGGAGTATGCAACTTTGGTGGAGAATCTTTTGTTAGTGATGTCATGAACAGGGTGTGTGTGGGTGGGTGGGGGGAGATGTAGATCAACTTTTTCAACATCTTCATAAAATCGGGTCAAGTGGCACATGGGATGGCCCAACGATCGGGGCCACCAATAATTAATGAAGTTTGTCTTGCGTGCTGAACTATCAAGCTCCCAAGAAATGGAACTATTCACTGACTGCATCCTTTCATTTGTTCAGTAGTACTCCTTTCAAGATTCCAACTGTGGCTATGTAAGTGAGCTTTAGTGACCTGCCGCAGATTTTTAGCTGATAATGGGTCATCGAGTAAAATACTCTCATTGATCTTAAACTGTTGGCGTTAAGTAGTATAAATTCAAATAAACCCGTATTAACAATTTTAAAGCGGAGTGAATATATTTATTGAGCCATAGTACAAATGGATTTGGCGGCCATCGAGAGGATCCGGTCCGCGCACCTGAGAATTAAGCGCCTTCCTCAATCTTGGCTGAATTTGCCAGTACGTCTACAGCACTGCAATACTGCTGAGATTGTACGATAATGGAGCCAATAACAGGGGTCCAAACTGCAGACGGATAACAACGACAAGGGAGCACAGCAATAGTTGCGACCTTGTCGCAAACCGCCAATAATAGCCGTAGTTTCAGAGAGATTTCGTGGCATGGCAAACCGTTTATTACTTAGGGGGGCCTTGTGTATGTGAAAAATACATAAAATTACAGGTTTGATTTGTTCTTCTATCCAATGGAGTATATCAATATCGCGGCTATGGCCCCACAGCTAGGCAGCTCATCTGTACGTTTGGGTATGGTTGATGGGAAGCATACATCTCAAAATAATATTAGCTGTTCGTAGAATCTAGTTCTCACACCCAATAACCATGATTTTATACTAGTTATAGTGTTGCAGTAATGGGAAAACCATGATTTTATACTAGTTATAGTGTTGCAGTAATGGGAAAACCATGATTTTATACTAGTTATAGTGTTGCAGTAATGTGAAATTTGCCAGTAGCAATACGGAGTATATATATTCCAAGTCGTAGGCTTGTAGCAGTATGAGATTATTTTATCCAAAACGGAAGCAGAATGAAATTTGTTAACACGACCCACATGATCTGTTGGCTCAAACACTCGAATGATCGACACGCGCATGAGTGAAAATAATGAAGGCAGCAGGGGCCGATCAGCCTGGTGTTTTGTCAGTTGGACTTGTCTATCGTCAGATCCCTGCCCGCCGCTCTCCAAGTGCATTGAACACAACACATCCACAAGCTAGTGTCAGACGATTAATCGAGGGCCCCAGGACATGATCCCTCAGGGCCCGCCTCTCGTAATTAGTAAACCCTATTAGCACTACTCCAATAAGCTAACCAAGTTTCTCCAAAATTCACAATCGGATGTACCCTTTTAAATTATTAACACTATTAGCTTTTAACATCAACTTTGATCATTCGTCTTATTCAAAAATTTTGTTTCAATATGTAAAACTATTAGTCGTGATTTAAATTTCACTATTAGTCGTGATTTAAATTCCACTAATGATAACTTAAATAATAATAAATTTTTACATATTTGAATAAATCTTTTGAATAAAATAAATAGTTAAAGTTAGTGCTAAAAGTCAACGGTGTCAATATTTTAAAACCGAAGCGAGTAATGTCGAGATCATGTACCCTGAGTACTTGACGGCCCGTACTGTCGAGATCATGTACCCCGAGGAGCAATAGAACAGAACAGAAAACAACGAACACAAAAAGAGATAGATCGAAACCTAGAGATCTCGTGCGTAACCGTCTACGCGCGAGCAACCCCACGACCTAAACGCCGGATCCTCTCCCGAAGAAAGAGTCCGACCTTTTTGTACTCTTCCATCGAGATAAATCATCCTCTGGACGTAGGGTATTATACCATTCGAGATAGCTCAAATCAGGTAAAAAACTCCTTTGAGTCTTTTGTAGACTAAGCCACATCGAACACGAAGACACACCACCCCTCGATCGTATTTTGTACTGTGCCGATGGTCAAAACGCCGACAAGTACGATGGATGGTACGAAAAGGAGAAACAATTGTCCGATGCCCCAGCCAATTGTGGTCCAAATAATCTTCTGTCTCCTTTCATTGTTTGAGGAGGAAAAGCTTTCCATCTTGGTTTATAAAACTGGAACTCGTGATTTGCTGAAAATCAAGGATAAAACAATCCCAGCTGGCCTTTGCTTCAAACGAAGCTGCTAGCCCTTGATCTGCTACTTACACAGATATTGCATCAGAGTCCTATTTTTGAACATTTCGTGCCTGCACATAAGCCTTTTTATTTGGAGAGACAAGAAACCAAGGCTAACTTGCATAGAATCTTTGGTACTACTGCTGGCCGCTGCTGAGTAGAGTACTACATATGCATGAATATGTTCGCAAGCAAAGTACTGCAAGCATGTGAAAGAATAAAACTTGACAAAAATGCAACAAGAGGACAAATTAACCTATCTATCTACTCCTATATGTGCTCTACAAAAAAGGACATATATCCTGAATGAAAACTACGGCTTTAACCACTGAAGAACTCCAGTACTAACCCTAGAACTAAGGCCTCCTTTGGATTATAGAAAAAAAATCTGTTTTATGTATTTTTCCTATAAAATTAAACTGATTAATATGAAATTTTTTTATAGTTATTGTGAAAATTCTGCGTTCCATAGGAGCCCTAACATGATACCCCTAAAGCTAGAAGTCCCAGTTTGCAGTATATAGTCCTTTTAGGTCACATGATGTACCTGCTATTATAAATATACATATACGAGATTAGACAGACTTTTCTCAGTACAAATACTGTACTGTTGGTCTTTGTTGTTCTGTTTATGTAGTTGGTTCAAAGTCATACATGAGCTTTTATTTTCTCTGCACTTTTTTTTATTAAGATATGCATATAGAGATCAAAGAGACGACTTTATTGCGACATGGTGCCGGAAAAATATACATGCAACTTTGGAAGCAACTAAAAAAATGAAATCTTACAGAGATCAATTAAAGAGATGACTTTTCAAAGGATCAATTAGTAACTAAATTCCATGATCCACCCAATCTTGGTACCCCGAAACTCCCAGGTGGTAGGGTTTAATTCCAAACCAAGTTTTGTGTGTCAGGCAAATCGTGGGTTTTATTTGCAACCACATGTGATGTTCCTAAATTGGAAAAGTTCTAAGGCAACTGTTTTTTCTAAGATATGTGGCTGGCCATATCTATGGACCCATAGAGGTCAAGCTATAGATGTTATTGGATATATGATCACATCAACTCGACAAGATAGATGTGACAAAATAGTAATTTCTTTGTACTTGTATGGTTTTGAGCATGTATATTCTTTGTACTCCTAGAATGTGAAGTTTTGTCTTGTTTGCATGACCCAACTATTAGAAGTTTCTTTAGGCCAAAGTATGGAAAGCTTTTTGAGAGTTGTTCTAATTCTGATCAATGATACCTTGAGCAAATAGTACTCCTACTATTGTTCTAGGCACAACATGGAATTTCTTTCTTTGTCATTTTGCTTATAGGAGCCCAAAACTGTCAATCTTCCTCTAGTTAGGAGTATAATTTGATTGATCATTGTGCTGCAAATTACAGTATGTCCACTGTTTTACATGAAAGCTATACAATATTAAATAAATGTTTTTTAGTTATTTATTTTTATGGGTGATCCTTTTTTCATCTTTGCCAATTAACAAGTCAACATCAACAAATTGCTTCCAGATCCCCTTATGTCCTTTTACTTCTTTTTCGACTCTTGATTTGATTGTAAGAGCGCATAGGAAAATATCTCTTTATTCTCTTAATAGTGCTACCTTATTACCTTACGTACACATCATTTCGTTTACTTAGCCACTTTTATTTTCAACTAGTTGAATCTAATTTTTTCGTGATCCGCTCTCTTTGTACTCGAATCATACAGTTTTGAGCAAGTAAAGTCATATTGCAAACATGGGTTTTCCATCTTTGCATCTCTCTAAACATAAAAGAGGGGTTCGTGTAGGAGCAGCTAACATTGGCCTGTGGATGCCCATTGGTTTTATGCTGAGCACATTTCACACCTGAGTAGTGAGTACACTCTCGGGCAGCGTTTTCCATTTGTCGTTTCACATGGACAAACAAGCAGCCTCATTCATTACGGGCTCCAATGGGGTTGCCTGTTGGGTGGGCCCGTGCCGTCGCCTTTCGTACGGACACCTCCGGGCCCCACCTCCTTACAAGTCGTCCATCGGATGCTGAACGCCGCAGAGACGTCGTCTTGTGCCGTGCGTTCCTGATGGAGGGTGCAAGCGCGCCTTGGAGTTCTTCTACCTCGCGGATCCACGCCATGGAGTCCACTGCGCGTCCCATGACTTCTGACGGAGTCCATCGGGGGCTTCTTGAGAAGAGAGAGCTGGATGAGCCATGGCGCCGAGCCATTGGCAGGTGCCCTCGCTTTCACCCACCCCCACCACTACTACTCGGGCTGCTAGGTAGGGGCGAAATATTTGTAGGAGTACTATTATATTTATTTATCTATCTTTAGTCATGTCACCTCTCACCATACAGTGTCCCTGTCCTCCCTTTCACCTAAAAGCCCTAAACAGTGCCGCTTCTGCACACACCCCTCTCACTCGAACTGTTCATCCCCTCTGTTCCAACTCGCGCTTCGCAGATCTCACCTTTTTAGGCCATACAATCCACTCGCCACGCCCTGCTTTCCCCTCCTAAAAATAGTACTAGCGGCATATTTTCTCGCCGTTCCTGGAGCTCAGCTCGCAGCAGCAGATCAATGGACCTATGAGCGGAGAACGACCACTACAGCTGAGCAAGGTAACTGGCAGAAGAAACACCTGCTCAAGGAAGTTGCTTGGAGGAGCTCATTTTATCTTTTTTCCTAGTATTTCTTTTGTCTTATCATCCTCACTTATTCCATCGTCGGCAGATTCTGCTCGAAGCCGGCTTAGGTCGCTCCGTTTAGCTAGAGATCCTGCTGCTGCCTGAATCTTCTCCGCCGCGGGGACACGGTCCCCGCCGGCGCAACCGCAACAACTATCAGGGTCAGCCGCCATCGCCACGAAAGGTACAGTTGTGAGCTTGTCTCCGGTGTTTCCAGAAAAATAGAACTCTTTCCTCACCTGTATAATTTGACTAATTAACCGCATATAAACGAAGTATACTTTCTTATTTTGTGTATCTAAAAAAATATTTCTTCTTAGTAAGTTAGTATCCATTTATATGTAGAAGATGCATCGTTTTCATACACTTTCACACCTGGACCAGCAAAGAATTGAAGGGAGCAGAGCACCCAGATAGATCCCGAAAATAGGTGCATGTAATCATCTGCCTCAATCATTCATGTGTCTGTACCTGATTGTTCTCGGACGGCAGATTATTGATGGACCTGTCCACGAACCCCGAGAGCCCTGGCGGCGGCAGAGGCGGTGGAGGCGAAGGCAGCGGAGGCGCCGGCGGATCGGGCAGCGGGGCCTCGCCGTCGGCCGGGGGCAGCGCGCCGCAGACGCCTAGCCGGTACGAGGCGCAGAAACGGCGCGACTGGAACACGTTCGGGCAGTACCTGCGAAACCACCGGCCGCCGCTGAACCTGTCACAGTGCAGCGGCGCGCACGTGCTGGAGTTCCTGCGGTACCTGGACCAGTTCGGCAAGACCAAGGTTCACACGGCGGCGTGCCCCTTCTACGGCCACCCGAACCCGCCGGCGCCGTGCCCCTGCCCGCTGCGCCAGGCGTGGGGCAGCCTCGACGCGCTCGTGGGCCGTCTCCGCGCCGCGTTCGAGGAGAACGGCGGCCGACCGGAGTCCAACCCCTTCGCCGCCCGGGCCGTCCGCCTCTTCCTCCGCGAGGTCCGGGAGCACCAGGCCCGCGCGCGCGGAGTCAGCTACGAGAAGAAGAAGCGCAAGAAGCCGGCGTCCGCTGAAACTAGCGGCGGTGGAGGCAACCCTCACCCTCACCCGCCGCCGCCACCACCTCCGCCTGCGGCCGGCGCGGCATGCTGAGGGCAAGTACGACGTCGTCTCCGCGCGCGCGCGCATCCATTTGGTATGCCGGACGGAGCATATTTTATGTAGGTTTCGATCGATCTTCTTGTGCATGCATGCAGGGTTTGCCATTCTGCGCGGCTGCTCCGATCAGACGCTGCCGATAATTTGCTTCATTGCCTGTCATCTAGTAGCTCCTGCTTTCTGTATTAGCTTAATTTAGTTCCTGGATTACCACTCCCGGTTAATTTCCTCTTTTCGACTTAATTTGGGGGGTGGAAGGAAATGAATGAATTTATGAATGCTTATTTCTCCCACCATACTTTTCAATGCTCCTCCGTAGATGGTGACGGCGTTGTATAGTTGTATACGGATCGTATACATACGTACGCAGCACTGTGTCACCGGCCTTTCATTCAAAGTGAGGACGAGCGAGAGGAGAGTGGTCTTCTGTTCATCACCATGGCGACCGTATCTCTCGCCATGTTGTGTGCTGCAGTTGTTGGCGGATCTTCCATGTGTGCGTGCAATGCCAAATCCAATCGGGGACGTACACATTTTGACGCATTGTTTGGGGTTTCTTCCTTGTTCTGATTCCAGTGTCGCTTCCTTTTTCTGGTGCGTGCTCGATCACAAATCCCGCTACTAGCCGAGCTCCGGCTGTGCGCTGCACGAGCGAGCAGTGCGGCAATGATCGCGGCGCATGGCGCCATCACGCTGTGCCGATGCACGGAACCATGGAACGGATCGAGGGCGGCAAGGACGGGCCGGCCGGTACTGTTGCTCCTCATCCGTCTCCCAGGACCCCGACGTCGGCCCGTCCGTCCCTTGCAAATATTGGCGCCGCGCATATCGATCTTCTTGCTAGCCTGCTGGTGCTCGTACGGTGAACAGTGTAGATCACTGTTGTTCTTCCCCGCGCCCGCGTGCCGCGCTGGTCGGTCTGCCGGCCGCTGGTTCGTTCGCCGTCGTCGCCAGCTGCAGGAGGTCAGATCGACGAATAGTATGGCATCTAGTAGCATGTGTGTTCTCTGCGTCCCCTGCTCGATTTGTTCTGCTTAATTCGTGAAGAAGGGTGCGGCCAAATAAGGTGGTGTGCACATTGGTCACTGTAGCATGTCTACAGCTCTATTCGCAAACTGCATTGATTGGTCATTTGGTAGTAACATCAGATTTCATTCGTTGCTTGTTCAGTTCCTAATTTCATGCGAAAAACTACTACTACTAGCCTATATTAGTAGGCTACGTACCTAGCAGATTAGTGAGATGAAATTTTTTTAGTACTGGCCCTAACTAGATTAGTGATGATAAACCGTTTCTACATTACTTGTTATGTGCATTACATATGTATACCCAGTGTGGCATTTCTTGGTCTGCATTAAACTTGATGCTTGGTTAGTTGGTATCTTTGTTTATCCATAATCACTGCTTTAAATCTCGATATATAAATTAAACCATGCTTGTTCATACGGATGTACTCTTAATTTCATGTACTCAGTCATGCTAACCCGGCTATACAACTATGTTACATTATCAATTCCAGAAACAATATTGATCATATATTAACAAGACCTTACATTTTAACTAGACCCCTAGCTATACACAGCTCTTGCAGGTCAATCTTGTAAAAAAAAATGCCCTTGGACTCGAGTTGTTCTGTTGTCTATTATTGCTACGCCATGACACTCATTTGTGTGTAAAACGACAAATTTTGAACAGTGAATCAGTGATATTGAGTTTTAAAGAATGTATGCAATATGTAAAGAACATGTAACAATGAAAGATTTTAGCACTCCCAAATCTGTGGGTACATGTATACTTGAGCAAACTGTACATAACAGGTATTCTAGCATGTAACAATAATGAATGGACTTGGACATATATGGGGGAAGCTGTATGAAAGTTGTCAAACTTGTACCAGACTAACAATCCTAATGTATAATGTAGAAGTACAACAAACACACTTATTTTGCTCTAATGCTTGTGCAGTTTCCCTGTGAATGGATATATCTATGGCTATAGATATTTTTTTCTCATTACCTGATGAGACATGGAAATATGCTTTCCTTATTTAGTTGTCGATTATGTTTCTGAATCTTTTTTATTTGAAAAAACCCCATATACGTACAATACACGCATTCACTGCATATGTATGTATGCCCTTAAGATTATTGCGATAAGTAAAATGTGAAGCCATTGCAACTTTTCTTTCCAAAAAATTAAAAAAGGTTTTACACTTTTTGTTGGAACTTATTAGTACATGATGCAGTTCATGGTTGCGTGTGTAGAATTATAGCTGACCAACGGGCCGGGTCGGTCTGGCACGGCACAGGCCCGACCGGGCTCGAGCCACCTCGAAGTCGGGCCGGCACGGCCCGCCAGTTAATCGGGTCGTGTCGTGCTGGCCCGTGGGCTGGCTGCCTAGGCCCAAGCATGAGAAAAAAATAAATCTTAATTTTATTCGAATTTTTTTAAAATTAATTATACAATATCAAAAATCGTATATTTTAAACATAAATATGACAAATTAAATACATTTGAATACTAAACAGGCGAGATGGGCCGGGTCGGGTCGTGCTA
Organism: Zoysia pacifica; assembly: GCA_001602315.1. NCBI lineage: Eukaryota > Viridiplantae > Streptophyta > Magnoliopsida > Poales > Poaceae > Zoysia > Zoysia pacifica. Next base: position 25,310 of record BCLH01001463.1, on the reverse strand, counting down.
TATACTACTAACAATACTACAATTTCTTGAAAGAACTTATTCTTTGTCTCATATAGAGATAGATCTATACTGGACACGCACACGAACTTATTACTTCCTCATAACATATGTATAAATAAAGCATCAGCATAATTAATCCAGTTGAGATCATATTTATAACGGCTTCACTATTCCACTTGAAAAATATTGATTGAACAAACTTCATATACAAAAATATTGAATGCTCAAACTTCATATACCAAACCTCAAACCTCTTACATGATTTAGTCGAATATTAGTGGATCTGTTACAAATATATTGACTGAAAATATTTAATTCACATACCAAAATGTGTGTCTACTGATATTTTTAATTAGAGTATAAATAAAGATGTACAAACATGTTAACTTCTATAATTAATATTTCTTATGAACCATTAAACATTTCTCGTATCCTGTCGCTACACAGTTTTTAAAGGGAGCATTGTGCTTTTCCAAGTGCATTATATATGCGCAAGGTACACAAGTACAAGACCACTTTTCATATTAATTATTCAAACGTGTATTAGGAGTATATGCTTAATCAACATATTGAAACTGAACAAGTAGAAGATGGTTGTTAAAAAAAAATCAAATCCACTAGCTATATTTTACCATGCCGAAATTCCCCGTGCCGCAATAATTATGGTCAAACTTGTGCCGTGCTGTAATTATTCAATAAGATTCTGGTTCATTTGTCATGCTAAAACTTGTCTAATTTAAGACACCAAATTTGTTCACTGAACTCTCAGCACATCATACTTACAGTGTGGTAAAATTTAGTAGTCATCCAAATAAGCCCTAAACCGCAAACTCAACATAGTCTGATAAAGCTTAAGGAGGGCACGTTGGAGAATGATTCGAATCTGGAAGATACTCCAAGTCAATCATGAATGGGTGCAATTTAAGTAAAAAAGGTGGCTCCTTTATCTTGGGAACCTGGAAGAGAAGCACTCTTGTGGAGGTATGCAAAGTGATTCATGAGAGTTCAAAGGAAGCAGTGTAGGCAAAGAAGCAGCTATATTTAGGGTTTGTTTGGTATGAATTTGTAAGTGCTTTTGCTTCGTATTTTACAAAAAAGCTCACCAAACATTTTAAAAGAAGTGATTCTATTTTCCATTTTTAAAAATCACTTCTCTAATTAGAAGCCAAAAGTAATAAAAATGTACCTTTTTATGACTTATCCACTCATTTTTACATTGAAACCACAATAAAAGATATTTTGCCAAATAATTTGAAAAGGGCTTTTTATAGAGAATCTATTTAAGCTATTTTTTTTAAAAAAAAACTAGTTTTTTAAAAAAATGTTTTCTAAGCATCAATACCAGATCTTACATGCTGCCGTCTGCGGTGTGACTGATCATTTGGACCATAAGCAAAAACTAGAAAGCTGTAGTTATCTTCAAAGGAAGCAGATTGCACGGTGCTTTAGTACTCCTGTAATTGCAACGTGCGCTGAGTGCTGGTGAATGACGTCGCAAAGAAAAGGAACTGTATTTTTGCGGTCTCTCACTGGGCGCGTTTGACCGTCTGTGCGCTTGACCAAGGGCGGCGGCAGCCTCGCGTGGGCCGCCGTCCTTTGTGTCGGTCACCGGCGACGAGGAACGAGCGACCGCGTTCCCGAGGCCCCACGTGCAGCCAGAGCAAGCTGCAGCGGGTGTGGGCTCCGGCTCCTCGTACGGTACGGTCAACACTGCCGGTGGCGGTGGCTTCACCCCGGCGGCGAGGGGCCGCGCGCACGTGTAAGCCGCTGGCGGGCTGCTCGGTGTCCCGCACCACGCAGTCACTCGCTGCCTGCAACGCTGCACAGCGGCAAGCAACCCGTACGTCGCGGGCTCCAGTTTCTGAGTTGTATCAGCAGTTCAACAATGCACCGCTCGCTTGCGCGCAGGAGTGAGAGGCCCAAGAAAGCCTGGGCTTGTCTCAGGCGTCGTACTATGTCAACTTGGGCCGGCCTTACAGCTCGGGATAATGCCAACATGCACTGATCAGGAGAATATTTTTCACTTTGGTAATTGGTATACCATGTATTTGTACGTTTTCTGCAATTTACTTAAACCGTCAAACCATCACTTGAATAGTTATAAAAGTTCCTACTAAAAGAGTTGGCTCCGAAAGTGTTTACCGGAAAACAACAATTGTACAAGGAGAATAAAAGACCACAACGACTAAAGGAAACATAATTTTGTACGCAATTTTTATCTCTTTGTGAACCTCCTATTATGTGGGCTACATTCTTTTTTTGATATAAATTAAAAATATGGAGTATGACATGTTTGGCACAACTATTTGTAAATAATCTTACTAGTACTTCATATTACACAAAGATTTTTAATAAATATACATCTGATTTTACATTCAGAAATAATCTTCAACTCACACCATTTACAAATCCAAACTACCCTATCTTCAATCACCTCATGTGTATAAAAATTAATAAAATTAAATAATCCAGCAACAGCTAGCAATGTCTTAAAGGTAAAGACACGGTCCTGACGTTGCTTGATCAGTCCCATCCTTGCGGGAACCCCATGCCTCCATGCCCATGGTTCCCCACGTATTCGAAGCCGGCCATGTCGAAGTAACCAAACCCGTACTCATCTCCAGCGACTTCCCTCACACCGAACTCGAACCCCGCCGGCAGCGCGCCTCCCGCGTCATCTTGCGGGAAACCGTGGCGATCAACAGCCGGGGGTCCGTAAGACCCGTAGCATGGCAGCAGTACGGCCACCTCCTGCTGCGGCGCGAAGCCGGCGCCGTAGTAGCCACCACAAGGTGCATGGTGCTCCTGCCGCTCAGGCGCGTCGACGTGCGACGAAGAACCTGTCAAGGTGGGCGAGGAGGACGCCCCGGACGCGCTGTCGTGGCCGTCGGCAGCGCCGTCTCCCTTCGTCTTCTCAAACACCCTGCATAGCACCCAGTCCTCCTGCAAAAACGTAACAACAGATATATTCAGAGTAATATTCAAAGTAACAAGACGTGGACAACACCGGACGTCTCTTCACGTGCTGGCGTTTTGCATGCTGATTAAGCCAACGATCGACGCAACTCACGGATGATTGGCGATTAGTAAGATTTTAGAAGCCGGCGTCACTGTCCCTCCCGTACTTGCCTACGCCTATGTTAGTGACGGGTCCTTATTAGCATCTGCCATCTAGTTTCAGCGCGTTCACCCCGTGATTCACGGGCTCGATCGATCAGCTAGGCGTCGGATAAGACGTCGTCCTTGTTTAACAATCAATTATAATCTGCTTGCTTATTGCTGTTTCAGCCTGACAGCTACAGGTACTGATCGATTGAGTCCTGTATCCAACGAGGCAAGAGCCCAGAACGAATGCAACATAAGTAGAGGACGTCTGGACGTGTGATACGCACCCTAGGTGACGAGCACGGCGTGTCGAGGCGGAACTCGTGCATGACCCAGCCGGACTTGACGCCGTTGGGCGCCCGGCCGTGGTAGAACACCAGCGTCTTCCTCATGCCGACGACGGCGCGCGTGGCCGGGCTGCGCACCTCCCGGTCCTTGCCCGTCGCCTTCCAGTAGCCCGTCTTGGTGGCGCGGTTCGTGCGCGACCCCGTCGCGTACTTGCGGTCCCGGAAGCTGAAGAAGTACCACTCACTAGCCGTCAGCTTCGCCACATCTGGAACATGCCAAACGATGTGTTAATCATTTGGGATTCTGGCGGTCACCAGTTCAGCTAGCGGCTGGCAGCATGAAGCACGCGGCACTTCGATCGGTTACAATTACTCCATCGGGTTTCGAAGTGTTGGTATCGACTAGAGTAAATTTGTACTAGCCGGCGTTAACAATTTAAAATTGGATTGCATAGAGTATATCAGCGTCATGACATTTGGTGCTCTAAATCACTAATTACTCGAATCGCATGCACACATTATCATTGTCACTTTTTTGCTTATGTAACCAATAATCATCAGCACAAACTATGCAAGAAACATGTCTGCTCGGAACCAGGATAGTGTCCGAGCAAACACTCTACCTGGGAGCCAAGAAAAAAGGAAGACGAGATCAACTGACTGACCTGGGAGCTCCCACGGCTCGCGTGCGTGGAGATCCACCTCGACTAGCGTCCCCTGCGCGATGCGCTCGTTGGCCACTTTCTTGTGGAGGTAGTGGCACACCAGCTCCTCGTCGCTCGGGAAGAACTTGAACCCCGGCGGCAGAGTAGACTCGATCTCCCTCAGTGCCATCGCCCGGTTACCTTCCCAACCGCGCAAACCCACTGGCCACTGCTAGCTAGATCGACGTCCCCGACCGAGCAAACGATCAGCGTTCCCGTTAATAACAACGCTAGGTAGCTCCGCTGTTGTGCCGGCGTTCGCTGAGAGGCCTCCGTTTTATAGCAGGGGAGACATAGCAACGCGAGTCGCCAAGCGTGGCCCTGCCTGCGTGATTACCGTGATGTGCCGTGCGGCCGTCGACAGGGCTGTCCCTGTCCGCTGATGCAAGAACTGAAGCCTAACTGAGACGCGCCTTGTCACGTCCGGCGCAGCAAGCGTGTCAGCTCCTCCATACGGGATCCAAGGCTAGCTGGTTTACCGGTTCCTCGTGGAAGCTGACGACGATGACGATGAGCAGCTAGCAGTGTCCCGCCGCGGCAAGCGACCGTGTTATTATCGTAGCTAGCCCGGTGCTGCAAAACATGTGGTTGGAAGAGGGATTAGGTAACGTATACTACTCAATTTCTCATCCAGATACGCTCGACCACTTGTTGCCTGCTTAGGCAATTATTTAAGCCCAATTTGGAAAGCCCGCACTGCTCTCAGGAATTCCCAATGGAAACTGACATCCTGCATTCCAAGTGCGATTCTATACATCAACCTCCTTGCATGTAAGAATGCAGGGAAACAAAACCGTATGAATTGGGGCATCATAGTTAAGTGAGAAACTGAGAACTCCAGTTTTTAGTGTGAATCAGTAATCTGGCACTCCAACAATGACCAATAATAGAGTTCTTCAGAAAGAGTGCTGATATGTTTGGTGCATTTTGCTTCCATACTAACATGTGCACGGACCGACTCCCACTGGAATCACTAATCCAAATTGTGGGGCGCAATTGCCACTATATAGGAGTAGAAGACTAGTAGAAGTCTAGGGACAACACAGTGTTCTATTGACAACACAGGGTTGCACGCTGCCAACTACTCTACACACAAGTGTGATAGATCTCGTCACATGTACAGTACGCTCAAAATCCTAAGAATTAATTAGGGCCCCATCTCGCAAACATTCCCTCATTTTTTTCATAAAAGAAGCATATGCATCCTCTCATGTCTGGGCATAGATCAACAGCTTTAACTCGTGCCAACAGTATGTGCTCTCCAATCAAGAAGCGATCTGCTACAGCATAGGCAACGACGTAGCGGAGCAGCTGTGAGGTCTTGTACCCGTGGCTTGCGGCCGGTGTAGCTCCCGGACCAGTACTTAGGGCAGAAAACAGTCAATTGGAAAAATGGTCTACCATTTTTATTTTCACATTTCAGATATCGGACGAAACGAAAACGGAAGCTAAAAAAAAAAGGTCAAAAGAAAAACGGAAGTTTCGAAAACGGAACAATTCAAAGGTTAATGTATCAAAAACGGTCGGTAACCAGAATCAAGTCGAAAATGTAATAACATAGATGTCATCAAAAGATAAGGTCATAAAAAAAGTTGTTTGGTTTGTAATTTTTTTCATAACACATGTTCAAATAAAATCTCATTTTTTTAGATTTAATTGCAAAAAATATAAATATGCAAAAAATATTAATTAGATTTACTAGTTAAAAAATATTAGCATTTAAAATATGTTAAACATTGTTTTGATGTTTCAGTGTAACCTTTGATTCGACTGGTGGCGAAATGCGTGCCTCAAGATCGTTTCCTTCCAGTGGACTTAGGCCGATAGCTGCCGTCTGATTCACTGATGGGTTTGGAATGATTTTCATATTTAGAAAAACGGTAACAAAACGGAAAAAAATCGATAAAACAGAATTCCGCTGAAATGGTCGGAAAAAATGTCATACCATTTTTTGTTACTATTTTCATTTTTAGTTTTACCCTTTTTGTCCATTTTCATATTTTTCTGCCCATTCGAAAACGGTAGAAAAAAAAAGATAAACGAAACACGGTCGCTGCGAGAAATTTCCATACGGTTTTCAGCCCTGTACTGTTCCCGGATCTGAATACTGAACTTGGACAGCTGTTATGCTTTCTGCATGTTGAGTACGAATACAGAGCAAGATTGGCTAAGCAAGCACTGAATGTCGGAGCGTGCTTTCACTGAAAACGGGGTTACCTGTGGACTCTCTTAGGCCGCTGAAGATGTGATGAGCCAAGCAAGGGTAGCAGGGATAGTTGCCGTAGCCAGCTGCTTCAAACTCCAATGAGCCATTCTCGTCAAATCGTCATAAACGGATATTGAATCCCTGAAGGAAATGAATTGACAGCCGGCAGTCGGCACCACAATTTCATACTAGTAGTACTGGTACCACGGAAGTTATGTTCTTCCCGGTCCCGGCCGTGAATGCAACACGGGAACCAAGTTGATGCGCGAACCAGCCGGGGACCTTCGAGTTAGCCTGATCATCATCGATCGACGAAGCAAACAACACAACACGCATGCACGATTGTTGTTGTGTCGCGGAAGATTGTGACTACGCCGCGGGAGGATGGAGCTCGCTCCCTCGCTGCGGGCTCCATGCGAGCACGGCGGCCCGGATCGATTAGGACAAGGAGCTTACTATGTTGAGGTCATCATCTGTAAACCACGAAGCAATCTGAGGCGGGTAGCTAGCGCGACGACAAAGCAGGCGATCTTGTGACAGGGCAACACGGATCCGCGTCATCTCGCACGCTTTCTAGCTCGCTCGCGTGTCCCGTAGGTGCTAACCAAATCCACGTCGTCTATACGGCGAATCAAATTTGGTGTATACTCAAGCGTGAATTGCTGCATATATTCTCGTTTTGTTTTCGTCTCCATTTGCTTAATTTGAAGGGCAAGTACGTCTTGGAAGATACTTAACATAGTTTTGCAATAAGATGCTAGAACTTAAGCTAGTAGTACTAGTTTTTAGATAGTGGCATGTACTTAACTGATTGTTTATAATGGAAGTATGTACTCCTACTTAACTCTTAGTGCCAAGTTGCCAGCGAGATGGATCGATCCTGACACATGCATGCATCTGGGCGATCGTGTGTTCACGGGACGATCCGCGATCGGCTGATACCTTCTGCGCTGCTGCTACGAATTGGATGTGCTCCCCCCTATGGCTCTATTATAGGCCACTTGATCCTAGAAAACTTGTGGAAAGTGCACAGATGCAAAGCATATATAACTGTAATGGAACCCTTAGAATCTAGCAACATGAGAATGAATAATTACATGTATTTGGCAGATACGAAGAGGGGTGCTAAGGGGAGGCCCGTGGCCAGTTGTGTGTATAACTTTTGGAGAACAGGGACCTGAAATGAAAGCGGCAGCTTGGAGGGTTGCCGAGCATATGGACACCTCGTTTTCGTGCTCGCGTAGTGTCCGTACGAAGCTAGATAGTGAAACACGCGTAGTGTATCAATTATTGAGCTAATGTTTAGAGGCCTATTTAGATTGCAGAAATTTTTCTCGAATTGAAGTTAAATTGATTCTTATGAAAATCTCGTACGATTGACGTGAAATCCCGCCCGAAACACGACGACCGAACCTATGCGCTGATAGGCCCATCAAGTCCTCCGCGGCCCGAACACGAACGGCCTGGGAGCGCGTCGGCCCAGCCGATCCGGTTCCGCCTTCGTCCGTCCGTCCCCGCCGCGCCAGACGCTTCCAGAGCGTTCCACACGCTTCTCCTTCCCCGGCGCGCCACACGTCTTCTCCGATATTCCTCCACGGCCAAGAACGCACCGTCCTTCATTCCACCTTCCCTCAACCGCAAACCAAGCGAGCACGCCCGAACCCCTCCGAGCTCAGACCACCGTCCGCTGCCACCCCAGACGCGAGCGAGCGAGCGAACGTTCCCGGCCCCTGCCTCGAGCCTGCCCACGCGCGGCCGCGGCGATGTCGACGCAGTCCGTCTCGCCCGCCTCCGCCTCCGCGCAGTTCGCCTGCCCCGCCGCGGCGGCGACCCCGACCTACTTTCCCGTGCCCTTCCACCTCCAGAACGCGCAGTACACCACCTGGCCGGCGACGGCCCCCGCGGCGCCGGCGGTGGCGCCGGTGCCCACGTACAACGCCGTCTACCCTATGCCTCAGGTTCAGCAGGTATGCGGGAACCGCGCCTTCCCACTTCCGTTTCTACTAGGGCTTTGTCTGGTGAACTTTCTTCGCGTATTGTGCTGATTCCTTGTCTTGTTGGATTGGGAGGACGGACCTGTGATAGGAAAGTCACTGAAGCTATGTTGCGTTTTTGTATTTATCCAATTCTAACATCTAGTCTGCTAGTAGGTGTTATTGGTTTATCCTAGATAATGGAATGATTGTGGATGAATGCGCTGTGACAATTGACAGATAGTGAAACTGAAGGCCACTTCAACAAATTGTCCAACTAATGCGTGATTAATCATTGTTGGAGTATTTATCTCAGGTTCATCACATGCCCTAAACGAGCAATGCTATTTGTCATGCAAGATCTAATTGTAATAAACCTTAGATCTTTCATTTCCCTTAATCCCTTGTTGCCCTTTATCCTCTATAGCTTTTAGTAACCATATGCGTTTATGGTGTGTTCTAGGCGCAGCAATTGTTCCAAAAGGACTCGAATATAATCACTCCTGAGGCTTTAGCCACTGTCAAGGCTGCTATTGCAAAGAGTGAGAAAGACAAGAAGGCTGTAACTGAAGCAACAAAAAAGGGAGTACCTCGGAAAGCAGCTGGACAAAGTTGGGAGGACCCAACCTTGGCTGATTGGCCTGAAAGTAAGATTTCTATTGTGCCAATTCTTCATTAAATTTCTCAAATACTCATTTTTGTGATGTATGGAATAAGTAACCTGAAAATGTGATGTTGTATAGCTCTTTTTGTCCGTTATCATGAAGACAATAAATTATCACAATAATTCTATCCTCCCAGGCAAGATCTAATGCTTTATCTATTGTGTTTTGATCTAAGACAAACTGTTCTGTTTCCTTTCTCTAAAGGTGCTCGAGGATGAGATGTGTAGCCCAGCGTGTAAACAGGTGATGCTTACCTCGTGGGATTTAGGTGGGCTTGAAGATGATATATTGTATACATTTCACAAATTAACGTTGATTTGTTTCACTTGCATTGTCATATTGTTTCATATGCCTTAATTGATTGTGGGCTTGTTTCTGGGAAATTTTTGTTGATGCTTGTATTACAGAAAATCATTTAGTTTTACATGAGGCATTTGTGAAGGGCTATTGTCCTTTGCCTGCATTCGCACACATCCTACTTGTATGTTGCCTTTATTGTGGGTTGCTACTATCCTGATGGATTGATCTACATGTGCACTCTGAGATATTCAAGTTAGCTGCAGAGATGTAGAGCAAAACTGTTATCAAGTGTCAATGTGCTGGCTTTATCTTTGTCTTCTTCATAATTAGAATCTGCTGGATAGTATTCATTATTCAAATCGGGCTTGCTAGCACTCAACTTCCAAGTGCCATCTGTTTTATGTATCGGTTGCATCATAATTCACCATTTCATTGACAATTATTTATGCTCATCCACAGATGATTTCCGTTTGTTTTGTGGAGATCTTGGGAATGAAGTGAATGATGACATACTTACAAAGGCTTTCTCAAAATATCCATCCTTCAACAAGGCCAGGGTGAGCATACAATTTCAATAACTTAGTCACATAGTTTTTGCTATTGTTCCGTAAACTGATTGCACCTATGGATCTCTTCTGCACCAGGTTATACGGGACAAGTGGACAGGTAAAACTAAAGGGTACGGTTTTGTTAGTTTTGCCAATGCATCAGATCTTGCTGCAGCATTGAAAGAGATGAACGGTATGACTGCTTATGAATGCTTATTCATTTTTCCTTGAACGAAGGGCTGTGACTTAGTATGTACTAACTAATAATATGCAGGTAAATATGTTGGAAATCGGCCAGTCAAATTGCGTAAGAGCACATGGAAGAACAGAATAGATTTTGAAGCTTTGGAGAAGGCGAAGGTTAGTTACGATCTTCCTGTCTGGGAAATCTTGTATTCATGTGTTCTTTTCATCAGTGCTGAGCTGATTGATGTGCGGTTCTAATCCCATACAGACTCAGCCACAGAAGAAAATCAAGGTGCAGAAAAGAACCGTCCTTCACAAGTGAAGCTTATGATTCTTGTTTATCACAACATCACATTAACATCAGATTGGTATCTTGGCTCTCGCGTTCCCTATGTTATACTGGTCGCTACTCAAGTAGTCAATTATTACCATGCAATAACTTGTACCAGTAGTATCAGTAGTATGGAAAATGTTATGCAAATACACTGCTGACTAGTCTGTTTTATGGGTTGTGTGAAGTGCTTGGGCGATCCTTTCATGTATATCAATGGCAGATTTATGCACATTATGATTTTTTTTTCTTTTTGTATTTCTCTTCATTCGCTACAGAAATAAAAAATTGCTATGAACTCAATTCTATCTGTTCCCCGGTTACGAGGTTTAAACCTTTTGGCTCAGTAGAAGAAAACAAGTGACCTTGCGGACGCTGCAGGTACGATAGCATCAAAACGGAAGAGTACCAATCTGCTGGAGGAACTTTCAGTATACAACAAACCAACAACAGTCCAATAAAATATATTGCCTACAAAACGCGCCAATATACAGGTTTCTGCCTCAGGTTCAATGTAGTCTATCATGTTTTTTTACTGTCGACATAGCTCAGTAAATACCTCCATTCCTCAAAAGTAATGTGTATGATCATCACACAAGACACATTTGGAAATTGAAACAGCAGATCATTGTAATGGGTATATCCTCTGTAACAAAGGAATATTTGGAACAGCGTATAGAAGTCTGAACATACCGTCACATGTAATACATCATCTGTAAGAAGGGAACAAGGTAATTTTGTTGCCAGAGCACAAACAATTCTGTGTGAAAAGTATACATGGCCAAAGCACGCACACTTATTGCTAGAAGACAGCTATCATGGTAAACTAGAGTCTCAGAAATCATGTTTATTTTGGTGTGATCGCTATGGAAAACAGCTCTACGAAGCCTTCATGTCATCGAGACCAACACTGGCCTGCAAGAACAGCAAAGGTTATACAATTAGATAACAAGAGTGGATACCCTAGATTAAAATATCAAACTATTGAATCATCAAATGAGATTCCATACCAGAAAGTCATGATTCTCTTTAAGGAGAGGAGAAAAAGTCGTGCAAAATTTCTCAATGTCTGTTTTGATGTCACCTGTTCCGCTAATGACCTCCATAAACTTCTCCCTGTTAGGAGCAAGTTTCATGGCAACCTGCCACCAAATCGTAGGAGCAATCACCAAAACAAAAAGGGCATATCAAAAAGTATTGGCTCATTTTCGTACTGAAATTAAGAAACAATATAAAGAAAAGGATTTCAGTTGCCATCTGTACTGGCAAAGTAAAATAAGTAAATGAGTATTTTCTAATGTTTCTCATATGCAGCTGGTAATTCCGACAACAATCTGTTTTGTTATATGATATGATATATCTTATTCTTATATTTATACATGGTTTTATTTGTAAGAAACATCCAAATGAAAGAAAGCAAAACACATAAAACGGATACAGCAGGAAGTTTTGCACTCTTAACATGAATCGCAAAGTGAGAGATACTACCGTAAAACTGGAGCTGGCAAGCCAGCCATGAAACTTCTTCAGAGTTTTGGTGTATGAATCAGTGCAAGCTTGACTCATTGTCCAGTCTGGATGCTCAAGTAAGTTGCGGAACAGCTCAACAAGGAAATCCATGGCCCTGACATGCATGTAAAGAGTAAATATGTCTGAAACTTGGCAGGCAAGCGGGCCAAGGTGCAATCAGGTGTGACAAACATGCGAGAGAATTAAAGAACCTTGTGAGCCATAGAAGTCCATTTGTGCAGCTTGAGGAACCTTTTGCAGTCTTGTTTTGAACTTCTTCTTGAACCATGCTGTACAACTGCTCATATTTTGATGGGTCTGTAGAATACTTAGTCTCCAGCCTCTGACAGAGGAGAATCAAATTATTTGGGGGAAAAGCAGGACATTAAAACTCTACAGGTGCCTCCAGAAGTATAATTCACTTTCCAGGCTACAAATGTGTCTTTGTATATATGAACTAACGTAACTTCAACAAACGCTAGAGATCCAATGATAGCATTACCAAAATAAATGACAAACGGAAAAATCATGCTAAGAGTAGCAGTAATCTTGCAGAAAGAGATCCATACCGTGATATTGCCACCAATATCAGTCTTCACGAGTGCCATAGCAGCTCCAAATTTATCTGTTATGAAACAAGCAGGGGAAAAGAGAGAAAAAAAAATAAGGAAAAGTTGTTTATTATAACAAGGAGCCCCATACATTCACTGCTTCATCCAGCACTAAAATTAGTAACTATGACTCTCAAAAGTCAAAACCTCGGTAGCTCAAAAGAAGTGAATCCAGGGAAAACAAAAGTGAGTTACCTAGGACGGGCAAGATTTGCTTGCACACATCAAGGAATGGCTTGGTGAGAATGACTCCATTATCTGACTTGACATGCTTCATCCCTTCCAAAGAGGGAGTGAACACCGTCTCTGCCATCTCTTAATCTGTAAGAATCACAGATAGCATAAACCAATCATCATAGCAAACGAAACATGCTAACTGATAGGAAGCGATTGCCAACACAACACACAGATCTGAACTTAAATACACAGCCATTCTGCCCCGGCATGGATCAGATCAACTAATACAAAATTACGGATTAATTTGGCGGATGCTACTCCTGCAGAATACAATCAGAACATCCCGGATCAGACTAGAATGATATCCACGGAACTACACACACCACTGCCCAAGAAGCACCGCGTGACTGCTGCAACCATCCGATCTGGCGCGTTCTAAAGAGTAGCACAGTTCGTAGCCCACTAAGCCTACCAGAGACGCAGGCGCTGATCTTCAGTCAGAAGCAAAATTGCCGAAAATAGAAAAGATAGATAGATCGCTGCTAACCGTCAGGATTCCGCAAAGAGAGCTCCCTCAGTTCACCCCGGCTTTGCTTGTCAGCGACGAGACTGAAGGAGAGGGTGCCCGATCAGGGAAGAGACGAATATATCTCCAGAGATCGCGGCTTTCACTGATGCGAGGGGGGAAAGAAGATGCGAGGGGGGCCAGGGCACCGACGCCGTACAGATTTTTTACTGCGGAATCTCTGTGACCCGTTCTGTGTGGCTCCTACTACCGAGGCAAAAGGCTGAAATGACGCGGGTCTAATAGGCCCAGTTGAAACGGGCTAAACGGCCCATTTATTCGCAAGAGGCCTAAGATCCACGAACTCTATGAGCTGGACCGGACGACCAGGATGCTTCGCTCGTGATCCAGCGGTCGAACCGAATCCGATCGACGCTTTATATTCCGTTCCCCCATCTTAACCCTAGCTCCTCTTCGCGCCGCTTCAGTGCTCACTCACTGCCGCTTCGCGCCGCCGCTCGCCTATCCGACCGCCGCGAAGATGGTACATCGATAGCGATGAGGAGTGTGGGTTACGGTGTGCTCCTTGAGCTCCACTTGTCTGACTTGTGTGCTCGTATTTTGCCTGCAGCCGTTCAAGAGGTTCGTGGAGATCGGGCGGGTGGCCCTGGTGAACTACGGCAAGGAGTACGGTCGCCTTGTTGTCATCGTCGACGTCGTCGACCAGAACAGGGTAATGATCAAGCGCTCTTTTACATGATTTTGTTTTTGTTCGTTTTCTGGCGTCGATCTAGAGAATTACTCGTAAGCCTTGTAGCTGAGAATTTTTTTATACCTATAGCCCATTGCGAGAAATGTAGATGTGTTTTGATGATGGATGCACATGACGAAATAGCCATTGGATTGGGCTAGTAGCATGGCACACATGTTGCTATTCTGTGATTATCATTTTCTGCAGTGTTATGTACTTATGTCACCCCAATAGATGATTCGTGCCTTGCTTGTAAATACAATATTCTGTCTGTGTGGGTGTTGGGTGGGGGAGATTTCATGGCATCTTCTTGTGATCTTACCATCATAATTACCATGCTCTGTAGCGTTTATGCTCGCCAATAGCTGATTGGTGTCTTAAAGGGCTATTATCCTGACCAATTCCCTATTTTTATTCATTTCAGGAAGAAACTAATTATTTGTAGGATCAGAATGTATGTTGTTATTAATGGTCTCTCAAATGAATGCTTCAGCAGTCTAAATATTATTGTGCCTAGTTTTTTTTCTTGCATTCACGCCCTCATTTTTCACGATGGTTTGTATGATTCAGGCACTTGTGGATGCCCCTGATATGACCAGATGCCAGATAAACTTCAAGCGTCTGTCGCTTACCGACATCAAGATTGACATCAAGCGTGTTCCTAAGAAATCGATTCTGATCAAGGCAATGGAGGAGGCTGGTAATGCTGAGCTGTTGCCTACTCCGGTTTGCTGTACTTCATGCAGCCTGTTGCTGTTCCTTGATGGAATGCCTGTCTTTCTTTTGCAGATGTGAAGGGCAAGTGGGAGAAGAGCTCATGGGGCAGGAAGCTGATTGTCCAGAAGAGGAGAGCAGCGCTCAATGACTTCAACAGGTTCAAGGTCATGTTGGCGAGGATCAAGGTCGGGAACCTTCCTGCCAAAGGGCTCATTTCTGCCCCTGCTATCTTCCTAGTACCTTGCTTACACCCTGTTTCTTCGTGCGTGTGTACAGAGAGGTGGTGCTATCAGGCAAGAGCTCGCCAAGCTCAAGAAGGCCTCCACGGCATAGGATGGCTCACTGGACTGCCATTTGAGTTTTTGGTTTCTTGTCGGATCAACAATCGGTTTCAGTGTTTAAAGCCAGAATTAGTACGACTGTTTCATGTACCCATTTTGAACTTACGGAGCATGGATGTGCCTTAGAGATTTTGTCATGACTTTGTGGAATGCCCGAGAGAGTTTTTATGAGCGTGCAACGTGCGTTTCAGTCTTACGCGTTCCATGTTTGTGTCCCTTTTGCTGTTTATGCTTTTGGTAGGCCGGGATTTTTTTTTTATTTTCTATGTTTTTTCTATAAAATTGAACTAAGTCTTGTGAAATTTTTATGAGATTCTTATGAAATTTTTGCGTTTTAAAGAAAGCCTTAATCTCGGAATCCTTGGTAGCATTGGTATCAAATTCAACCTTCTAAGGCCTCGTTTGTGAGGCAAGTATGAGCAGTATTCATTTCCAGGGCTGGATTGGATGAATCCATATGATTCACTTAAATCATGCATAGGATTGAATCTATAATTCTTCTAATTTCACTTTTATTTTTTATGTTCAGTTAAAGCAAGTACTAATAAATCTATGACTTCTCTAATCAAATTTGTGCCGCATTATTTTCCATCAATCGATTTCGTTTTAACACTTGCAAGTACAATTTTGTTCCGTATGAAAACGAACGAGCCCTAAATGGGATTAATTTTGAAAGGCGGTTGTGATGGACCTGTAGGTGATTTGTTGTTAAATGGAATACTACTACGGAAGATAGACAATCTGAGGCGACCGCGACCCTTGGCGGCTTGGCCACGAGGAGATCCTAGTTCTCGTCTCAGTGGCAGTGCTTTCGAATTTTGTGACTTGAACCATATTTTGTGACTTGAAGCTGCTTTCGAATTTACATCGTTCGTGTTCTTGACGACCCTGCTGCTTTGCCGATCTCCGTGAAATGTTCCTTGCCTCTCGAAGCGGTCGTCTTCCCAGTTCCCACCGGCCGGCCTTGTGCGTGGTCCGTCCATCCCTCCAGACATTGCGCGCGCGGGGCAGCAGCCGCAGCGGCTGGACGAGCCCCTCCCGGCGCGCGCGCCCTCTTTCCCATTCCCCTGTCATCCTCTGCCGCAGGACTGCTTCCTGAAGCGACACAGGCTGGGGGAAGCCGTGTCGTCTGGATCTCGGCATTCCCCAAGAGGCATACCGCCACCGCTCCAGCCTCCAGGCCTTCTTCCCCACGCTGCAGCGTGGCGCGGCGAGAGTACCAGCCCACGCCGCGGGTCAATCGAGTCGGCCCCCTCGAACGACGCGTGCGCCTCCTCCGCCCGAGCGGAGCGCGCTCCACTTTGCACCGAACGGGCGTGGTATGGAAATCAATTGGTTTCTTTTTCCTTGTATACAAATCCTAGCTTGCTTGGCTAAATTGTTCAATAGCGTCTGAGGTAAACCTTTTTTTTTCCTATGATCAATCAAATCATTATTTTACTTTCTGTTACATATATGATATATCTGGATAAAAAAAAAAAGGAATTGCTGTTCTAGATTTACATGCTGAACCCATCTTGCTACATGTTAAATCCACCTTGCTAATTATGCTGCTTAATTTCTATCACCTGATATAACCTTGGCACCGTGGATTCCAGTGACTGATAATTCATTTGAGCTGCAACTCTGGAGTGATAACAACCCCTTGTTTTGCAGAAACTGGTATTAGGCACTGCAAGTTTGAGGGCTGAAGTAGTGAGGACCAGCTCCTCTTGATTTTTGGCACAGCTCAGGGCTGCTTCTTCGGTGCTTAGCATCACAGTCTGTTATGGATACCGACAAAGCAAATCGGATCAGGTTCCAACCAAAATGGAGGAAAGTTGCCTATGGGGGAAGACAGCCAGGCTATGACGATAACTACACTGATGAATCGTTCCTTGAGGAGATGGTCATGAATGCCAATGTTGTCAAGAGGGACCTTCTGAAGGTGATGGTCGATTCTGTCTCCATATCTCAGTATATCTGCATTGTCGCTCTTGTGGTTTCGACTTGGACCCTTACTCTAAACTTGGTCATTGATGAAGCTACTCTCCTGAAATTAGATGTTGGTCTCCTGCTGGTTGGGTTCTTGGTCCTCTTGCTCACAACTTCTCAGTTTTCAGCTCAGCTTCTCTCAAAGTATGTCCTCAATATATCATTCTTCATCAGTGGTCTTTATGTTTTGGCACCGATCTACCATACCTTGACGAGATCCATCAGCTCAGACTCAATATGGGCGCTTGCTGTGTCTCTTCTGCTGGTCCATCTGTTTTTGCATGATTATTCTGGTTCGACTATAAGGCCTCCAGGTGCACTCAACAATCCAAAATTAACCAGCAACATTTCCCTGAATGCGTCGATAGTAGCATCTGTGCTTGTGGCCTCGCGTCTGCCATCTAGGCTGCATGTCTTTGCAATCATGCTCTTCTCCTTGCAAGTCTTCCTGTTTGCGCCTCTTATTACATTCTGTATCAAGAAGAATCACTTTAGGCTTCATCTTCTATTCTCCTTTTCGCTGATGGTTGTGACCTTGGGTGTCACATTCCAGCTGCATCGACTGTTCTACATTTTGTTGTTAGTGCTTCTTGTTTTTGTCTCAATTGTTTGCCCTTACTGGCTCATAAGGATTCAGGAATACAAGTTTGAGATCAATGGCCCATGGGATGAAGCAAAACTCTGCTTTGATATAACTGAATAGCAGTGCTAAGCCTCTTATAAGAAATAATGCAGAGATTGTTTTGGTTGTACCTGTAGTTGATGTGCTGCAAGTACAGTACTCATGTTGATGTACATACTCTTTGACAATTATATTTTGTTACCGTGGCTCTAATATGACATTGTTTTTCTTACTGGGGTCGTTTGTTATGCATAACTACATATGGTGCTGCATCGTTTTGTGAGCAAGATCATTGTCCCTTTTGCTAATTGGCAAATCTACCACGATGAAAAGCTATTCCTTGCAAGTTGTGGTTGGGTGTTTGCTTATGTGTTCTCCCAGGAGTTGGAGATCTGATTCGGGTACATTGCGACATGCTGAATTGTTGAGTCTTTATCGTGAGAAAACATTTTGAGATTGCAAACGGAACAGAAACAAGGGTCTTTGAAACAGTAAGGTTCAGTATAGTTGGCACGCTGCTGATATAAGCCGTTTTGCTTTAACTTTCTTTATCAATAAAGTTGGGGTGCCTATACTGAAGGAATGACATTGTATTAGAAAAAAATACCAACTGGAATCAATTCAGGATTCTTACGTATTGCTACGGCTTGTCCAAACTGCGTAAAACATTATTTCAGTTTTAATCCCTTGGAAATAATAATAATAAATATGTTTGTTCTAAGTTAATTTCCAAACCATATGAATGTATAGAACTTCTAAAGAAATTGTGTAAACACGAAGGATTCCAGAAAAAAAATGCTACATTTTGATCAAAGATTAATGTTGTTTTGACATTTCTGCAAACATCTTAGTCAACAGGAACATTTGGATCAGCATGGCTAAACACTGCAGCCGATCTTCCCAGAATGGGGTGTAAATGCTTCTGTAACTTTGAAAAAAGAACAGTTGAATTCACAGTACTCAATCGTCTGTGCTAGAATTTGATGTGCATTGCTATATGCAGATCTCAGTGCATGCATAGCACAGGATCATTTAAAATGCTGATCAGTAAGCATTATCTTTGATTAAATGAATCCTCGGCACCCTTTGCCCGTGACAGCAACCCTATCTTACGCCCTTCGGAGGCTTCATTTCCTCCTTTCTGCGCTAATAGTAAGGCGCTCAAAGGCCCTCGCAGTGGTGTCATCATATACATTTCTTCCAGGTTTTGGAAAAGATGTGGTCCTGCCCTCATATCCAGCTGACTGGTGTAGCCTATGATTAGCGGATGGACGGCTGCTGCCGCTGCTGGTCGGGACTAGGTGGCTGTCACGATTTGGGTCGCTGGGATCTCCAGAACCTTGTCTGCTGCTTGATAGGAGGGCCTTCCTTGATGTGCTGCCATTCCAAGATGATGAATGCCGCCTTCTATCAGAATCAACAGCCTAGAATACATGGTAAAAGTGTTGAGCCTTTAAGATAATGTCACCATGGGCAACACTACATTTCAAAACCAACAACAGGAACCAGTCCTCAACAGTAAATATGACTAAAGATGTTATGACCAAGGGAGACTTGAAACTCTCCGTTACATTGTTCTACTGACTAGTGTAGGCTCTTCCTACCAACATAAACACTCATTTGTAACAGTGAACAAAAGCATGTTATCCCCGATACACTGCCTATCTCACATAAACATTACATACTACATGCAAAGTGCATTCATGATCGATAAGTAACATAAGAAAACAGATAAATGAAAAAGTTGATTTGAAAACGGCTTTACCATCTTCGGTGCCAAAAGTGAATCCAAGAGAGTTCTGTGCTTTTCGTCTTCTCCAGCATGGCCAGAGCCAGTTCGTTTTGAGAAGGGGTCGCCTAGACTGGAGAATCTTTCAGGAACATCCTGTCTTGCTGTTAAAAAAGGAAGAAAAGAACTTAAGGCTCTTAGTTTCTCACCGTGCTTATTTCATAAATGTGAAAATTCAAAACATGAATGCAACTGACAAACCTGCAGCCCGTTCAGTTCGATCTGCTGAGGGTCCAGCCAACCCACATGGCCTTCCACTCAGCTGGCAGGGAAAATAATACATATTCAGAAAATTGAAATAATGCACTACTAGAAAACTTCTAAAAAGGAAAGCACTCAAAGCAGACATACCCGCAATCTGCTACTATCAGCACCTTTTCTTGATACTGTCCAATCAAATACATAATCAAGCTGGTACCCTGTAAATGTCCAGAAGAAACCATGTGAGCAAATGCAGATGTGCGGGAAAAATGTTTACTCATTGCATTTATACATATCTTCACGGATGAACAAATCCCGGAAGAGTTTTTTCAAATATGAATAGTCTGGTTTATCTTCAAATCGCAAAGATCGGCAATAATGGAAGTATGAAATAAATTCTGGAGGATAAGATTTGCAGAGAACCTGTGCAAAAATTATGTCAATCAACCAATATTATATTAGCTTCTAATCAAATTATAAATCAAGCTTATTAAGAAATCACTTCGGGAAACAAATACACCACCTCAACTGGAGTTAGCATTTTCTTTTCACTAATTTTATCATACTTCTGCTTCTTCGTGCCAGCTTTCAGGCCTTGCCAACGAAGGCTGAGAAAGACAAGTATTCCAGTGTTTTATCACAGGCAACAGTAAAATGAACATCAGAAAGCAAGCCTCACCTTCCTGTTAGGAAATACATCAGCACATAACCAAGTGACTCTAAGTCATCTCTCCTGCTTTGTTCTATGGAGAAGAAAAACCCACAAATAACACATACCAGCAGTCAGAATAGCACACACCAACATACTAAATTAAAGCTTATGGAACGTAAAATAAGGTTGTCTCATTTATTACTATCTGATGAGTATTATTTACTTATCTTCACTTCTGTCCTGATTAGTAACTCTTAATGCATGTACTGAAACTCACCTACACCAAGATGGGTATTTACACTGGCATACCGAGCAGTTCCTGTGAGATTTTTGTTCTCCCTATGGTAAAAAACCAAAAGATGCAAGGTTCAGTGTGTATCCCTAAAATGGGTATGGCAAAATTCTAAGTATCAGAAAATAAACATCTGAAAAGAAACTATTTTAAACAGATGAAAGATGTAAACACTCGTCATTTTTAGTCCTTCACACAACAGAAATTGAACCTCATAAGCCAAATTATTGCAATGCTGGTGTCATTACTATTCAGAGCTTCCACATAATTGAGAAAAGAAAGATATCATGACATGGATTTTTTTCTCCAGTTTCAAAGTCCTATTCATTGAAATGCTTACCAATAAAATTTTCAGTAGATTGCATAAATTCACTAGCAAGATATCACCATAATTTGTCAAGCATGGCTATGGACTTGTCATGCAAATTCTAAGGCAGAGTTAGAATTGGAAAAATCATATATCACATAATATTTGTGAAAAAGACGTTGAAAACTAGATGCTACAGAGTACCCAAATGTGTGTCTAAAATAAAATAAAAGAAGTGCCCAAGTAGAATAAATTTTCAGGTGTAAAGGGATCATTTCTTAACATTCATAAGAACCACTTCTAGTTACCTATATGGTATGTGCTTATGAGTTTGGAGATCCCGAAACTTCTTCGCAAGTCCATAGTCAATGACATAAACCTGGAACAGTGTGTGCACTCAGTCAGTTTTGTTAGTAGCTTTTTTTTAGCAAAAGTAGTTATCTTTATTGGCAGTAAACAGAAATTATACAGATCACACACGAGATACGGTTCCCATTTTTGGGTGATAGTCGATGCAAATTGGACACTAGCAGATTGCAGGTCTATAGTAATTAGAGTCAGCATTAGTGAGACTTGATATATTTTTAGATATAATTTACAATGTCGTTGTTCAAGACCAGTTCCCATTTTTTTCCATTTTCTAAACACAAGGATCCTCCCCTACCTCAAAAAAGTTTTCAGCCATTTGGATTCACAAAACCAACTTAGGTTTGTAAGTTGGCACTGAATATTGTTATTTATACAAAATAATTCAGGTTTATTTAGTGATTATATGCTGAACTGAAAAAGACCTATAGTCAGCCATGTAGAATGCATTCGTCGACTGCTGCTACAATAATTTTGCCATTGGTTGGAAAATTTTATGTAACAATATATTGTAGACTGTCTAAATAAAGAACAATGCCCTGAGTAAAAGTGGTCACTGGATCAGTTGTCTCA
Organism: Zoysia pacifica; assembly: GCA_001602315.1. Taxonomy (NCBI): domain Eukaryota; kingdom Viridiplantae; phylum Streptophyta; class Magnoliopsida; order Poales; family Poaceae; genus Zoysia; species Zoysia pacifica. Next base: position 3,618 of record BCLH01001463.1, on the reverse strand, counting down.
GTCAATGATCCAGGATAGCACCAACCTGACTTGCTTTACGGCCTAAGCCCATAAGGAAGTTATCTGGCTTGATATCACGATGAAGAAACCCCCTCGTGTGCATGTACTCTACTCTGGTTATCTATATGAAAAGATCGAGATGGCAGTAAATGGATGTTGAGAATAGCAAACAGGATCATCATTTTCACTGGAATGATGTAACAAAGGTGATAAAACTAAAAAAATGAAAACACATGATACCGTTAGATAAAACGCACCATCTGATCAGCAAGCATTAAGTACTGTTTTAAGAGAGAACTTTCTGTTGCAGTAGTTGAACAAGTCCTCCAAACTTGGACCAAGAAGATCAATGACCATGACATTGTATTCCCCCTCCACCCCAAACCACTTCAGCTGAGGAATACCAGCTGAAGTTTGCGATTGAAAGATAAATGAAAATCAGTAAAAAAAAAAAATAGAACTAAGTTTATGTATTGATACTTACTGCCCCCTTGGAGAAGCATGTATAGTTTTGACTCATAATGAAGCTGGGGATGCCTTGATTTGACTGATTCCTGATAAAACATGTGATGAAAGAAAAGTCAGGTTGGATATCCTGATGAAAATAAGCATGCTGAATTTGTGCATCCCACATTGAATAATTTTGTGCATCATTAAGGCCAGTAATCCAAAGCTCTGAGAATAAATTTGAAACCAGTGAAGATCTTATCATAGACCACCAGAGATAACTTTTCAGAAAGTAGTTTCAGCATTGATATTTCATGGCCACAAATGCATCATCGGTGCATCAGCTGAAATTAAAATTAAGACTGTATAAAAAGACTCGACCAGGGGGAGAGATGCCCCCCTGATTTTTATCTTAGGAAGGTGGTTCCATGCCTTGAACAGTTGAACCTGGGTTGGATGGGAGTTCAAGCCCCCGGAGGTCACATCAGAAGAGTGTTGGCAGATTAGGACTATATCAAGGTATAGGATCTATTCTTTCTACAAGATGAATTACCCATATATGGTTACTGACATAACTAAGAATTTTTAAAAAGGTTAAGAGAACCACAGATCTCAAGACTTAGCAAAAAAAAAAATCTCAGGAGTTGGTCAGGTAATTGTCACAATTATTGGTAGAAACAGTATTTCAGCAGCAAAACTACAATCCAAGTCAGTCACTTTTCTGAAAGGCCCAATATTTACTTGAAGTCTTGATAGACCGTAGTAAGACAGCACCTATGCAAAGCGATGTAATCTGTAAACCAGTGGCGTTCTCCGTGAGCTGATGTTGGGAAACCTCAAAATAACATGGTGACATGTGAAGATGTGATGCTGCGCCACAGAACCTACACAGCAGTTCTTGCTCTAAAGTTTCTCGCAATACGGCAATAATAATCCAGTGATGCATTCACATCTTCTGCGCATAAAGAACTTACAAACACCGAAGGCACTTCTGTATGAAACAGTATCGAGTTCCTAATCTAGTACGTACCAATTTGATGGCCACCTCCTCGCCGCTCTGAATGTGCATGCCTGAAACCGAAACAATCAGGCACGTCAGAGAAATGGCAGGACAACAAACAAACTGAAACAGTTTCACCAAGAAGCCGAGAGAACACGCGAGAAAGATTCAAGAACCCAGCGCCGAGGCTCACCAAGATAGAGGTCTCCAAAAGATCCGCTCCCAATCTTCCTCCCCAACTTAAACTTGCCTCCGATCACGTGGTCCATCCTCGCGACCCCCGCTCGCCAGATTCACGCCCAGGAATCGTCTCCCTTGGAGAGGGCCAACCACATTGCCCGAAAGCCGTGAGATTCGCGCCAGAGATAGAAAGCAAAGACGAGGAGAATGGGAGAGGGACAGGGATAGGAGCACGGCGACTCTTTCCCGTTGTTTCTTATTGCCGGTTTCGTGCATCTTGCTTGGCAATTGGCATACCGTTGTTTTGCCCTTCCCCTGGAGTGCTGGCATACCGTTGTTTTGCCCTTCCCCTGGAATGCAGGGCAGTCGTTTTCAGCTGCCGGACAAGCGAGGCGCCACTTAAAAGCATCCCTTGCCCCGCTGTGTTCTTGAGGTAACACAATGTTTCGATTTCGATTAGGTGCTTGTGGTAGCACTAAGACATTGACATTGACAAAACAGTAGCTCTCAATTGCGCAGCCAAATGTTTTATTAACACGAGATCACAATGTTTGAAGGGAAACTCGGGACAAATGACCCCATTCCGAAAACAAATGTAGTGGTTCAGAACTTCGGCCCCAATCCAAAATCTGTAAAGCACCGCTCATCATGTTGTATCAGCGAAAAGAAAACCTCAGATCCAAAAGCTATAAAGTTATTTGACAAAAGCTTTTACAGCTTTCTCTGCGGCATCATCTAGATCCTCCGCAGTGATCAGTGTCATTCCACTTTCCTGCAATACAGGCATAAATGTCATTTATGAAACGCAAAATTGAATGAGGATGGTTTCTACTTTCTACGAGAACAAGACAGGGCATCAGCACAAAGCATGGCTATTATCACCGATTCTTTACCTTAAGAATCCTCTTTCCTTGGTCCACATTGGTGCCTTCTAACCGAACAACAACAGGAACCTTCAGATCAGCCTGACAATTGATAGAAAATGAATAATGGAATCACAGTAAAGGTATAGCATAATCAGCAAGATCAGCAAGGACCAAACAATAAACTAAAGCGACATGCTTGCATATAAAGAAAATGATACATTACATATTAGACAACAAAAATCATAATTTTATCATCACATTTCAATTTAACTACTATTCTAAAGAAATCCTCTCTGGCAACCATGCTTTTAAGAGATCTCGAAAGGACACAACATCATTATAAACAATACTATGCAGAACATATCAACAAAATGATAGTTACATATACAAGACCAAAACCAAAGGCACTAGAGAGAAACATGATACATAAATACTTGGAAAATAGACCATCATTAAATAGATACTTTTATCCGTGCATACATGAGTAATTGACCAAATTATCATGCATAAAGTTATCCATAACAAACTTGGTACTCCCTCCATCCCAAAATAAGTGACGTTTTTGACTTTTTGAATTCATCGTTTGACCATTCGTCTCATTCAAAAAATTTACGAAAATATACAAATAAATAAATCAAGCTTAAAGTACCTCCAATAATGAATCATTTCACCATAAAATAAATAACTTTTCACAAATTTTTTGAATAAGACAAACGGTCAAAGGTAGATGTTTGAAAATCTAAAAAGACACTTATTTGGGACGGAGGGAGTACATTATTTGGGGCGAGATCTTCAATACTTGTTCCTCCCTTGCTGCAAGCAATTATGAGCTGCAAGAGAAGATTGCTATGAGCATAGAGAGATGGGCAAAAACTTGACATTCAAAGCTCACTGAAAAGTTTCTTTTAGTAACTTAGAAGCTAGGGTGATAAGAAAAAAACATCATGAATGTTGTTCTCATGAACAATATAACCAATACTTTCAGAAAGAATGAGAAAATGAATTGATAAATTATCCAAACTTTTGAGGATATGCATATTTTAATTTCTAAGAGCGCATAACAGTTAATTGGTAATTTACTTATTTCTTGAACATGGCTAAGTGGGCAGTATTCAGAATACTGAT
>BCLH01001462.1:62376-79610 GCA_001602315.1 Zoysia pacifica | reverse complement strand
CGCCATGACGAGCGTGGTGATGGTGGTGGTGGTAGACGCTATGGTCGCTATGGCGCGAGTGAGGTGGTGGTGGTGGTGGAAAGGGAGGAGCAGTTGTGAAAGACTGTATTAGATACTCAACATTGAAGCTATTATTTTCTTTTTTTTTGCAGGAGAGACTTAATTGCAACATCCTAGGCTTGTCACTTTGTAGGACAGCAAGGTGAGACATAAAAGACATTTTTATCGTTTCATGTTCATAGATCACGTAACCTTGTTAGACGTCTCCCGTTCGAAACAGATACGGTTGGAAATATGCAGATCTTTGCATATCTATAACCGTATCTGTTTCGAATTGTCTACATTTTTTGAGCAGTTCGAGGATGCGTAGATGGGGTTAGTTTCCATGGTCTACTCCTATTCGAGACAGAGTTTCAGCATCACCTCCCTGTTGTGACCGGATACACAATCTCTCTTGCAGGACGTGTATTCTAGTCACAGTAAGGAGGTGCTTCCAAAATTCTGTCTCAGATAGAAGTAGAGTGTGAAAACTAACCTCATCTACGCATCCTCGGGTGGGATTATGACCTATCTTCACCTATTAGATAGTACAAACATCGTGTAGATGCAATTGATTTTTATATCACTCGCTGATATGTTAGAGGATAGATGACCGTGCGTGGATGTACACGGAACGCTCAAGTCAGCGTTCGTTGACCGATGAATAGATTGAGAAGACCGATGCTTTCCTAGAACTAGCATTTTCCAAGGTTAAAGGAGCGCCTGCCACTTGGTGTCCTTGTAGTAGATGTGCTAACATGCATCGACAAACAAAGGTGGTCATGGGTAAACATCTTTGCAAGAATAGATTTACGGTAGATTACACCCGGTGGATCTATCATGTTGAAGCCGATCGTGTGAGAGACGAGGTCGTGAGACAACGTGTCGAGGATTATAATGCTGATGGCGGGGTAGGAGACATGTTAAATGACTATAATGAAGCACACTTCGCTGAAGGAGGTAGGGAGGAGGAGCCAGAGGCAACCGCAAAGGCGTATTACGACATGTTGACTGCGGCACAGAAACCCCTTCACGGTCGGACAAAGGTTTCTCAACTGGATGCCATTGGATGCCTAATAGCCGTAAAGTCCCAGTTTAGCCTGAGTCGAGACGCGTTCGATGTTATGTTGACAGTTTTTGGCAGCATGCTTCCTGAAGATCACATTCTGCCAAATAACATGTATGAGGCACAGAAAATCCTTCGTGCACTTAAGATGCCATATGAGCAGAGTACTGTGCAAAGTGTGGATCCTTCATCCAAAGGGGTGCATTTTATTTAGGAAGGAACACGCGGAAGCAAAGTACTGCGCAAAGTGTGGATCCTCTAGGTTTCTGGAGGTAGACTCTTGTGATGGTCATAAGAGGCAGCTCACGGTACCCGTGAAAATCTTGCGGTACCTTCCGTTCATATCGAGGATCCAACGGCTATACATGACCGAGAATCTGCGAAACAGATGATGTGGCATAAAAATGGACGTCGACACAATTCTGAGAAGCTAGTACATCCTTTTGATGGTGAAGCACGGACCTATTTTGATGTGATTCATCGCAACAAAGCTTTAGAGGCTCGAAATATACGTATTGCGCTGGCAACAGATGAGTTCAATCCTTATGGAATGATGGCCGCCCCATATACTTGTTGGCTCGTGTTCGTCATCCCTCTCAATTTACCTCCGGGCTTCCTCTTCCAACGACAGAACATATTCTTGTTGTTGATAATTCCTGAACACCCGAGGGATAAAATGAGTGTTCATGGAGCCTGTGATTGATGATTTGCAACATGCTTGGGAGGAAGGGGTCTGGACATATGACTGAGCTACAAAGAGGAACTTTAAAATGCATGTTTGGTACCTCTACTCCCTGCATGACTTCTCGGCATATGGGATATTCTGCGGTTGGTGTGTTCATGGGAAGTTCCCATGCCTAGTATGCAAGGCAGCTCTGCAGTTCATTTGGTTGAAGTAGGGTGGCAAGTATTCTTCGTTCGACAAACATCGATAATTCCTCCCTCTTGACCATCCATTCAGACGAGACATCAAGAACTTTACAAAAGGTGTCGTAGTTACAGAGCCTGCACCGCAGATGATGACAGGTGCCGCACTTCGTGCTCAAATAGATGCTCTCGAGGTCAGTGCACAAGAAGGTGGTTTTGTGGGATATGGTGAGCAACATGTCTGGACTCAGAAGTCGGGCTTGTGAAGGCTCCTCTACTTTGATAACCTTCTACTTCCACATAATATTGATGTAATGCACACTGAAAAGAATGTTGCCGAGGCCTCTTTGGGCAACAATCATGGACATTCCTAATAAGACAAAGGACAACATTAAGGCTAGATTAGATCTGGCAATGTTATGCGATAGACCAAAGCAAGAAATGACACTTCCTAGAGGTGGCAAGTCATGGAGCAAGCCTAAGGCCGAATTCATCCTGAAGAGGCCACAAAGGAGAGAAGTACTAGAATGGTTCCAAACTTTAATGTTCCCTGATAGGTATGCATCGAATATGATGAGGGGAGTGAACTTATCTACTATGCGAATCAATGGGCTAAAGAGTTATGACTATCACATATGGCTTGAGCGGCTTCATTCGGTGATGGTTCGAGGCTATGTCTCTGAGCATGTCTGGCTAGTGCTAGTAGAGTTGAGCAATTTTTTTCGTCAGCTTTGTGCTAAGGAGTTATCTCGGACCGTGATTGCAGACATGGAGAGAATGGCACCTGTGTTGCTCTGTAAGTTGGAGAAGATCTTTCCACCCGGCTTTTTCAATCCGATGCAGCATTTGATTTTGCACCTCTCGTACGAGGCACGAATGGGGGGCCTATGAAGGGCCGTTGGTGCTATTCAATTGAGAGATACCAAAAGGTTCTTCGAACTAAATGTAAAAATAAATGCAAAATTGAAGCTTCCATCGCAGAGGCATACATTCTAGAGGAGGTGTCAAACTTCACAACAAAATACTATTGTGATAACCTTCCTAGCGTGCATAACCCAACCGCTCGTTACAATGCGGGCGAAGATGAATCGAACCTCAGCATTTTTCGAGGGCAACTCGGAAGTGCGAGTGATGCGACCCCTAAGACCTTGAAACATGAAGAGTGGCGCAATATTATGGTATATGTGTTGACCAACCTTTTCGAAGTGGAGCCATACATGCAGGAATTTCATCATCAATTCTGGCATGAATCAAGGGAACGTACCCCGCATGAAGCTGAGACACTTCTTAGACAGGGTGCGGGAAATGGAATGCTTGATTTCATGTTTTGATTCGAACATAAGGTACTGTCCAATTTACCTTGTACTTAGTTTGACATTAAAAGTTGCTCGTATGTGTAAATAATACAACGAACTATTTTGATTTATCTTGCAGGGCCAAACCGATGCGTCTATGAGTGCCGAGTTGAGACAGGTTGCCGAGGCCTGTGCCTGTAGGGTCAGGTCATTTACCGGTTATGACGTGAATGGATATCGCTTTCACACAACAAACACATGAGCATAATCGGCCTAATCGAAGAACGACAAATACTGGAGTTTTTACGCAAGGCCTTGATGGGGTCGAGTATTATGAAAGAATTGAAGAAATATATGAACTCACGTTTCATGGTTGCAATCCTCTTAATCCTGTCATATTCAAATGCCATTGGTTTGATCCTGCAGTAGTGAGACAGAACCCTAATCTTGGTTTAATCGAAATTCGACAATCATCCGTCTTACCAGGAGACAATGTCTATATCGTCGCTCAACAGGCCACACAAGTTTATTATCTCTCTTACCCGTGCCAAACCGACGACCGTCTTAAGGGTTGGGATGTTGTGTACAAGGTATCTCCACACGGTAAATTACCGGTCCTAAACAATGAAGATTACAACACATATGACGGAGAGTTCTTTCAAAAAAATGGGCTAGAAGGTACTTTTGAGATAGACCTAACCAAAGCGATTGGAATGGAAGTAGACAATGAAAGGGCTATCGACGACGACGCTGGAGACGAGGTTCATAATGTGAAGGACTTAGAATTACTTAAGCGACATTTAGGCAATGACAGTGATGACACCATTCCTCCTTCAAAGCACGAGCACGATTATATTGACATTGGTGATAGTGATGATGAGACTTATGATCCAGCTAATCCCGATCATGATGATTATTTTTAATACATGTATGATCCGTACTAATAATTAATTTTCATTTTTTAATACTAGTTCATTTTTTAATTTTCTTTTTTGCAACTCATTCTACATATATTTTGTTTATCTGTGCTGATTGGTTTACTCTTTTTTATTGCAGGTGATTGGGCAAAGATGGTGGGCGGTTTCAGAAAGGTAAAATCGCTGTACAAAAGAGGTTCTGATGCAGCTGAGGGGTCCAGCAAAGGTCAAGGAAAGGGTGGAGGCAGAGGTCTAGGAAGAGGCAAGGCACCTATAGCTCCACCATCGCCTGTACCTCCATCATCGTCTGAGGAGAAGGAGCAGGAAGAAGAGCACGAGCAGGATGAGGAGTCGGAGCAAGATGAGAAGCAGGAGGAGCAAGAGCAGGATGATGAGCAGGAGGAGCAGGAGGAGGCGACATTGGGTTCAGCTTCCTCTGGAACGTCAGGTGTCTGATTGCGAGGTCTCTCTACCCTCCTGACCCGACCGATACCTCGTGAGAGACGCCCGCTGATTCGGCCCACTGGTGCTAGGTAAGTTACTTAATAAGTTGTCATTTATTTTTTATTTGATATGTTGAAAATCACAATAGAAACTAATGATTTATCTTAATCACTTGGCCAGAGGTTGGATGCTTGTGGTTGTAGGTGATCATAAACACCATGTCAATGGCATCCTTGGTCTTTTGTGCAGGCTACACTTTCCGGGCTCGGTTGCGTATGGCGGAGGGCACAAGCCGGCGTACACATGGGAGCACTACATCTTCTTTCTCGATGTACCAGATCGGGATGGCAGGGTCTTTCGCAACAAGGTGGAGCGGGTGACGGCTGAGTTGTGGGTAAGTATTCCTCGCACTACATTTAGTTTTTATTTGACATTGCTAAATAATGACTGGATACATCGCGTCTATATACAGGATTTCTTCAGATGCCAGGACGGATATGAGGCTAAGGCGGCTACTGTGGCTCACAAGACCTGTGTCAAGCTCGTCAAACACATGCATTACGAGGATCGCATCCAGGCCATTGTAACATACCATGCTACATACCTTGACATGAAGATCACCAAAACTCAAGCAAAAACTATGAGGATGACCCGGGAAGAATACCTGCAGATAAATATAAAACATTAATACCGCTTTCTTCTGAGATTTAGTACGCTTAATTTGATCTTCTTATATATCATATACTTAATGACATGTAGGTGTTTCTGTGGTGGTGCGCCTAGCATATCCAGTGTTGGGAAGAGATAGTGAATAAGTGGCGTGCCGCTGAGTGGGAGGAGACGCACAACATTTGCCGGGAGCATCGTTTGATGATGCCAGGTGCACCACACCATCAAGGCAACCTAAGCCTCGACGAATACGCGGCTAGATGGGTACACGAATTCATTTATTTATTATAACGCTCAATTCTGCATAATTTCTACTCATCTTGCTATTTTTTCGCAGTCCTCGTCACGTGATGGCCAGCCTTGCTCCCAGTTCTAAGGCATGGGCTTTAGCCCACAAGGGCAAGGCGACATCCGACATCGAGTACAACCCAGTGGACCCGCTCTTGGCGTACAGCAATGCGACCATTCACAGCCGTCTCAGTGAGTACACTGAGATGGCAAGAGAGGTCCATGGGTAAGCGTACGATCCGAGCACCCAGGACATTGATGGAGAAGTCGTCATGAGGGTAGGAGGAGGCAAAAAGCACGAGCGGTACTGGATTGGAGGCAGCACACTCGACACGGCCACCACTCCTACTCTCTCTCAGATTCGAGCTAGGAGCACGAGTTCAAGCCCGACCATACGTCCACAACCAGTCACTGCATAGTCTCGGATGAAGGCACTCTAGGTTACTTATGTTTTATTCATCGTTCTTTGATTTTTACATACCTTTGCTTTGTATTGTAATATTGAGGTGAAATATTGTAGGCCGAGCTGGCAGAAGAGAGGAGGCTAAGGGAGGAGATGGCGGTGAGGATGGAGGCCGATCGACAAAGGCAAGAGGCCGAGCGGCAGAGGATGGAGCATATGTTTCAGTGGATGCAAAGTCTTAGCGAGAGGATGGGTCAACCTCTGCCACCAGAGCTAATTTCTCCTCCACCTCCTCCTGCAACTATTCCTGTGAGTACGAATGTTTTAAGTTGTTTGTTTCTACTTTAAATCTTGTCTAACATATGCAATCTTTTCTCCTTTCTACAGAATCAATCGGCGGTATCGAATCATGCGCCATCGAATCAATCGCCTCATACGCCGCAGTGGCCTCGTAGTTGATCTGTGTGTGAAACTATTGGACTATATATGTCTGAAGCAAACTAATATGATACATGTTTATTGTATTTTGTGTGAGACTTGTTTATATAAACTGTCTGTGATGTGATTTAAGTGTTTTTTGACTATATAAATTGCTTGTGATGTGATCTATATATTTCTAGTTTATATAAACTGTCTGTGATGAGATATATGTGTGATTTAAGTTGATTTTAACATTTCAAAAACATATTATGCCGAGTGCCTCAGGTTTTACCGAGTGTTTTTACCCAGATACTGGGCAAAAGTTAAATCTTTGCCGAGTGTCGTGGTTCTGGCACTCGGCAAACAAAAAAAGTTTGCCGAGTGTCGCATGCAGGCACTCGGCAAACTCTCCATCTTTGTTTTCTGTCTGTTCGGTCTATTTTTTTTGCCGAGGGTCTAAAGGGCACTCGGCAAAGAGTTTGCCGAGTGCCCGACAGAAAACACTCGGCAAAAGGCTCTTTGCCGTCAAAAAGTAGGCCGAGTGACCTATGCCGTGGGTGGTACTCGGCAAAGTATTTGCCGAGTGTTTTTAACTTTTTGCCGAGTGCTCTTGACACTCGGCAAATAGAGGCATTCTGGTAGCGGCAGACGGAAGTGCTGCAAGTGTGTAATAATTAGAATCTAGCTATAATCTTCTTTGGAGGCAATCGACTGGTTATTTTTCCACATTATCTAAAAATGGCATAGCCTATTGCTAAATCTATATAATCGTATATAAGCATAACCCGTTAACGGGTTTTAATTGCTATTTCTCTGCTCTCACATTTAAACAATATCATTTACAAAATTCTATCTATTGGTTCACTACTTTCAGCATGTCCCATCCATCTATTGCTTCAACTTCTAGGGAGATCGAACATGAATGCAATCCATATTCTTCTTTTTGGGTTACTGATTCTAATGTATGTGTTAATGCTATAGTCTAAGAAAAAACTAGTATTCTTAGGCCCCCTCTGGAACAAAAGGAGGGGAACCATTGGACTCGTTTGAAATGAAGGAACCACTGCCTCCGTTCCAGAGGAAAGGAATGACAGCTTTTGCATTTCATGGGAACAAAAAAAATCCAAACGAAGTCAAGGCATTCGCTTGCTCTCTCATCCTCCAGCTCGTGCTCTCTCTCTCTATCCCCTCTCAGCAAGAAAAGCAAAACTACAGAAAGAGGAGAGGCGCGGTGATGGCATTGAACACAGTGCCGTACGCTGCTACTAGCCGATGCCAACTCCTGGAAGAGGACCACAATGCGAGTCCCTTTGCCGGTGACGACGACTGCAACGCGATGCCATTTGCCGGTGATGAGCTTCGTGACGGCTAGGGCGCCATCGGCCAAATGAGAGAGAAGCACAATGAAGAGGACAGGATCAAAACAAAAGGGCGCTCTGGTCCACATTTTTTTTGCGAGGGGTTCTGATCCACATATATGCAAATCATTATTTAATTAGCATTGGTTAATGATCATTTAATGATTCCTCTATTATAAATTCTTGTAATCCAGACGTCAAAATTTTTTCATTCCTCTGTTTTCAATTCTGGGGGTTTTCTCATATTTTTCATTCTTGAGGTTTCTTTGTTCCCGTGTTTTTTTTTTCATATTTCTACATTTCTCAATCCTTTGTTCCAAAAGGGCCCTTAATATGATATCGTTTTATGGTGGGCAGTTTTTTTGACTAAAAAATCTATTTATCATCAATCAATATTCTGAATTTATGATTTGCTAGAAGAATGTATCTGATGTTCTTAGTATGTAGTGACATGAGTGTAACATCGCCGTAATTTCGAATTAATAAAGAGACGAGTTATCTCAATTTTCCGTTCCGATCAAAAATTATTTGTCCCGAATTTCGTTCCGTTTAATTCGAAATCTTTCTCCCTAAATCGTTCCGGTGCCGAAATAATTTAGTCCGCGTGATTTTTCGTTGGGGCTAAAATTATTTTTCACAGAAATTCCAGATTAAATAATTTTTCTAATTATTTTTCTCTCAATATTATCCTTTCCCACATACCCTCGTCTCTATCTAAACTCTCCTATAAATACCTCTTCTTTCTTATCCCCTTCCCCATTCCCCATTTCCCTTCCCTCTTCCAAAAATTCAGTAACCGCCTGCACGCGACCTCCCCTGCGCCGCCGTTCCGATCTGCCTCGCCTCCACTCGTCGCGTTGATTTCTGTCAACCGCTCTCCGGTTCTAAGAGTCTGCCGCCGCACGCGCGTCCCCGAGCCGCTCTGCTCGCGATTTCAATCGGTGGTGAGCTGTCTAATCTGTGCACTTCCGGTTCTGGTTTTACTTGAAGTCACTGTCAGTTGTGCTAGTGCGATTGTGGTTGTGTTTGAGCAGTGCGGCGTTGTCCTGGAGCGTTCAGTGCGTTGCTAGCCGCGGTAGTCTTCCTGTTTTGTTGCTGTTCAGTGCATCGTTGAGCAGCAGATTTTGTGTTTAGTTCTTGTTGGCTGTGCTAGTTACAGCTGTTGCCGGTGGACGTTGAGATGTTAGTCTAGGTTTGAGCGCATGCTATCAGGATTGGTGACCGTGAGAAGAGATTGCATGCTGCTGTTGAGGTTCTGGAAAAGGAATTAAGTCTTGAGTAAGAGCTTAGTTTTGGAACCTGTGCACTGATGGTCAAGATTAAAATTCAGCGAGCTCATTTTCAGATTTGTAGTTTTGTTTGAGTTTTCCCCATTGACTGCCTTAGTAGGGATATATGTATGCAGTAGTAGACGAAGTTTTGGCTCAAGTTGTGCTGCGTGTGGTTCCTGAGATCGTTAGAGAAGAGCTCTGCTTGATCTGTGGCTACTGTCAGAAAGCTTGCTAGAGCGTACTGCTCTCGAGAGCAGGTCTAGAGCAAGAGCAATCCAAAGCTTTTTTTTTCTGTCCGGTGGAATTCTTTTCGTTCGCTTAATTTTCAAAAGATTTTTAGAGAACTCCGTTTGATCTTAATTATTTTTCAAAATTGTCTCGTTAATTTGTCTCATCGCAATTGTCATGTAGGATTTTCGAGAAATGTTTTGCACACGTTTAGCCTAGTAGTTTCAATTTAGATTTAATTTTCGCTTTTAATTGTCGCGTTTTAGTATCTGACCTCTATTCGTGCTGTGTTTAGCCGGTGTTCCAGAGGAGGAGTTCTGCGAGGCTGCTCAGTTCGACGGCCTGGATCCCGATTTCGATCCCGAGTTGTCAGGCAAACCGCGTTTTTTGATCACTTTGTACCCAGTATTTAAAACTACATGTTTTGTTTACAACCCTAATTTGCATGCCAACTATTTTAAAATATGTTAGCAACATTCCTAAGCCGTGCCTATTTACTGTTCCACAAATATGAACTCTAAAATTGCTTTAGAACATTTATTTTATTTTTATGCTTAGCCATGCTTAATCGTATTTATTTTTATCTCACACCTATCACTATAAAAATGGAATTGGTGTTAAATGCTTTTGAACTATGCTTTAAATGTCCGAGTTTTGCAAATAACTATACATAACTATTTAGCGGAGACAGGATAGTGTATGAGGAGCTGAGAGACTTTTGGGAAGTCTCTGTGGGCGTACCTGTTGCGGGTACAACGAGAAGATCCGAGCTGGGATCTTTCCGTAAGACTTGTTGTTGGCGTTGAGGTTGGAGATGGTGCCTGCCCCGACAATTAAGGACCGAGTCCTTCGAGCCATGTACGCTCAGTTGACAACTATGCACACCACGTTACTCTGTATGGGCAGTTGGCTTGATCTCGAAGCTTGCCGAGACTGTTTGTTTACCCGTGGGTTGGCGGTGTTGTGTTAATGTAGTGTAGAGCTATGACTCCCCACATGAGATTGAGATACCTCACCTGATCAATGGTAGGCTCTTCACAGCTCCAGGACCCGATTGCATAAGCTTTTGGGATCTCTATCCTGCAGGACGGATGACGTCAGTTAAAGTTTGTGGATGGGTTTTGTGTGTTCGTCGGGACTACGACGGTAGTTCTCGATGACGCTTCTCGTGGGTCCAGGTGGATAATCTCTGCAGAGTTTTAAGTCAATGCGCATTGCCACATCCTTTTGAAAGAACACCCCTGAGTTGTGCTCCTCGTTGAGTAGTTTTGTTTTTCTTCTTCCTCTTCTTTTTCAAAATATTTTAAACTTCGACTTTTGAGCTGTGGCCGAGTGTGGAGGTTATATCGGCATTTAAAATAAACTCTCGTCCGAGATAACAGAGATCTCTGCGGGACAAGGTAATAAAATTTAACAGTTTTAAAATAAAGCTTTCTTACATCTTTAAAATAAAATATAAAGTTTTAAACTTGTATTTAGCACTTGAGTCATGCCTTTATCCTTGAAACTTTTTGCATGCATACATTGTTGTTAGGTAGTACGCGGTTTGTTGAGTATTTGTACTCACGGCTTTCTAATTTATTGTTTTTAGAGGATACTCTCAGCTTCGGCTTCGACTACGTCTTCGACGGTCCGTGACGTCCGCTCCTGCGCTCAAGCTAGCCTGTGTGGAGAAGGTTCGCTTCTGCTGCCATGTTGATGCTTTCGCTGTCGCTCTTGTTAGATTCTCGATAATGATATATCTGCTCTGAGATGTTTTTTGTCTGTGTGCCGATGGACCCCTTTGGAGGATTTTATTCTAATAATTTTACTTTGACCTGCTTTTTTCTATTCTCATTTCTTGTTTAATATTTCTGTTATGGTTTCTTAATTGATCGCTTGTGATGTCGTACTTGCCAAACTCTTGGGATTGGTAAGGTCACAGAAGATCGGGACTTATCGAAAAGTAAAGAATAGCCGGTCGTTACAATGAGTATATGCTATTACACATTTTAAATAATTTCTGTGGCACTTATGTGGATATATGTGTAGTTTTTTGGTCTATGGCAACTGTAGCAACCGTTAGGGCTTGTTTGAATGGTGTTGGGTCCTGTTTAACCTCCTTCAACTGAAGGGATGAGTGAACTGATCTTCCTTCCAAATCCAATATCTAGATACCTAAGGATATCCTAGCCTATGAAAGTTATATGCACTGCTGTCCTTTCTTTCTTGAATTTTTTTTGCCATATCATTATTTTTATTTGTGGAAAAAATGACATCCCTGCATCGTGATTCTATGTAAATGTTTTTACAGGCATGTAACCCGAAGGAACTCTTACAGTGGAATCAAATATCGCAATGCACATGCTATATTTGTTTGGGAACCCATGAATGAGCCTAGATTTGTGTTCAATACATTTGCTCCTCGTCTTCAGGTAATGTACCATTGGCAAGCCCCTTTCATTTGTGAACAAGGATGTATTTTCTTAAGTCCAAAGGCATAGCAACTCACTCTAAAGTTCCTTTGCTGGCTTGGATTGAAGAAAAAAATCAAGTATATTTCTAATTGGATTGATTCAAACTTGTATGAAACGTGTCCTTTTTTTCAGAAGTAGAGTTCCTACATCATGCAGAAGTAAAAGGTACAGTTGATGGAGACACTCTTCGTGAATATACAATTCAGCCAATAAGCTGCATGTAGGAAGAGTGGCGCACTTATTATTTGGCCGTTGATGTTGAAGGGATGCAAACGTACCATAATGACTTTCTCAATGGTGACACAGGATTAGGGGTGAAGCTAGGTGTAGTCGTCGGTGTGAGCTGACACTAATGTAATTTCACAGATCCTTCATAAATTACTGTTCCTAATTAATCTGACACCATCCTCTAATGATGCTGACACCAACGACATTTCCTCCTGGCATCGCCCCTGCACGGTATCATCCCTCAACGGCTCAACCTAGCTATAAGTTGATAATGGAGCATGCAGTTATGCACGTGCCTATAAGTTGATAATGGAGCAGTGTTCATTACAAGTTACAACCCTAGCAGTTTTACTTCTACCGAAATCAAAGAATCCTGGAAGCAAAGGTTTCCAATATCATTGTTGAAAATGATATTTTTTAAGGCAAATGATAGACGACTGAAAAGAAAAAAAATGATATTTCATATTTATAGTTGAAGTGCTAGGCTACTAGTGGATACTGGATAGTCACTTGCAATTACAAAAATGCTATTGTTTATGGCTAGTTGAAGTTCTCTGTGGCCATATAATTTCACATATCAGTCAAATTCTTGATTATCCAGCTATTAGAGGTGGCCAGCTATATCCATGCTACTATTAACCAAGCGAAGTCTTACCAGTTGTAATTTTTCTTTCTAGATTCTTATGTAACTTTTCTTTCTAGAAGTCTTTATATGCTGTTATCGTTACAAAGGGTAATGCTGGTTTATGTTTCCTCAATTCTGCACAATTTTACCCTTCCAAGAATCTATAAAAACCTATGTTTTCTTAGAAACCATAAAAAACTTATGTTTTCTTAGAAACCTGTACTGTAGACTTTACAGTTGCTTTACTATAGGAACTACAGTTCGCTCCTCTGGCCTGTTTGATCACAACAAGCTGATACCCCGCACTTTGCCGCGGGCATAACATATCCCACAGAATAATTTAAACTACAATGTTTGAACCAAACACCATATCTTAATTCAAGCAGGCAAACTGATATTCCATTCTAATCGGCATCATCTGTTATAGAGATAAATTGTAGTAAAATGTAACACCTTAGGAGAATGAGGAAAATAAATAAGTCAGGAAGGGAAGTGTTGAGATATACTAGGAAGGGAAGCATTAACATCCACCAACTTTACAGAATCACTTAATTTTTTTTTCTACAAACCAATCTGGAGGGTTGTTAATGAACGTAGATAAATCTATTTAAGAGCTGGATCAAAACAAAAATGCAGCACAAATCATTAGAAAAATGGTCGTGGCTGCTTAAGTGGCTAAATTTAATATTTATATAGTGAGTAAACTAGATGAACTGTCACATGCAAACAATCTGCAGATGTAACGCTACAAGAAACATATTTTTTAGTCACCAAGTTATTTGGTCACTATATGTGTAATATTGGTCATTAACTATTTTATCACTAAAAACTTTAGTCGCATTTGGTCACTATATACAGTATATAGTAACCAACAATTGGACATATTGGTTACTAAAACTAAATAGCAACTAGAGAATCTTTAGTAACTAAATCAATTTATCAACCAGCGAGCATATACCTTGGTCACTAAAAATGTATATCTACAATAAAAATTAAATCTCGATCACTACTTGTCAATTTTTAGTAACTAAATTACTTAATCACTAAAACTTGATAACTAAAAATCCATTTTCCTGTAGTGTAACTTTTGGTCCTAGAGAAACTTGCGGCAATCCAGAACTGAGAAACACAGAAGGCCAAAACGCAGGTAACACGAACAACCTCCTTTATGGTCCACCATCAGCTCCTCTCATTTCTAGCTATCTCTTCAAACTAACCTGCACGTGGAATACTGTGGCGTGAAAGAAGCAATAGGTAATATACGACCATGTAACAAATAAAAGGCCAAACCTCAGGTTAATTGTTGTTAAAAGGTTCTCTGCATCATTTAAACTAGGCAGCTCTACAGGAGCTGATGGAAGCTTTTGTGCGATAAAATCTTGCCAAACAAATAAAATAAAAATCAGAAACATTAGATGGAGGATTTATAACAAAATTTAGTGTTTTAGAAGCAGCAATTGTTTTCACTGATATAACAGAGCATCATAGAAAGAAAAAGACACTAAATGACATTCCAGTACAATCACTGTATTTCTTCTTCAGGTACAGAAAATACATTAGAATATCCAATGCATAATCCACATATTGCTCAAATCTGCAAAGAAGCAAATATTATAATCACAATATTTTGATATACGATATAAGAGAAGCCATCAAATCCAAACTGAAGGCGTCCGATGGAAAGTGAAGAGTTTGCTTGATTACTAAGGCAAATGAGTCACCACAGACAAAAGGAAGCATGCCTGTGCAGTTGTTATCGATACATGTTCGGCAACGAGCAATGGGAATTGTGCTACTGCCAATAAGAGATTACATGCATGTGTAAGTCACAAAGAGCTCTTAAGCAAAGATGTTAATCTTAGCTTTCATAAATTATAATTGAACTGACAGGTGAACTCTAGAAATGCAAAGCAGTGGTCATTTCAAAACCAAACAAGACATCTAGAGTTTGTCCTATGGACCACTGACCCAAAAGATGTATCTTAATTAAGGTAGATAATATTGCTGTTCTAATCGACATCATCTGTTTCAGAGACAAATTAATTGCATTAAGATGTAAGCCTGCAGGGGAATGAGGAAAATGAATAAAAAAGTGATGAAATTCACAAACTTTACATAATCATTGTTTTTTTCACAAACCAATCCGGAGTGCATAAGCAATGGGCAGAACATGAGCCACCTGATATGTTGCACAAAGGTGTGCAGATCTATGATAGGAAATGTCTTCCATCTATGGACTATAAAATTTATATTTGGTGATGCTTCAGGAGACACCTTTTTCTATAATAATCATAAACCACCAGAGTTTTTTCAAATTAATCTAGTTGTATACCATAAATAAAATGGTAACCTCACATTAATGTATATTGGTACATCCACATATTGCTGGATGGAAACTACAAAATAACACTGATGTGGATGGTATATTAATAGATACTTGAGCACACAATAACCGGTGAAAATGCACAAAAAATCATATAAGCAAACCATACGGTCAATCTTGCCGGATGGAATCACGAATGGAACTTGATGTGGCACTACAAAATCATATAAGCAAAACATAACGGTCAATCTTTCCGCATGAACTCACTGCCGGATCAGAACTATAAAATAACATTGATGGATGGTATATTACTTCATACCCGAGCACACAATCAACAGTGAAAATGCACCATAAATCAGATACACAGACAATAACAGGGCGGGGGGGGGGGGGAGATAGAAAGAGAGCTCCTTGGCCCTCCCTGTCATGCTGTGGCTGCCCAGCTCACTCTCACCTACATGCAGAAAAGAGTCGCTTTTGCTCTTATTCAGGTACGAGAAGCACCCAGTTTGGGGGATTTTATCCCATTTTTCACATTTTGGAAAAGCAAAAGCTAGAAGAAGCTAGCTCCCCTAAATATGGCCTTTAGTAGTTAGAGGACCCCAATGAAACCACATATTGCTGATAAAATTTACTTAAAAACATATATAAAAGTATTTTTTCATTTATTTCATTTTCTGTCAAATTCCCTTATTTTTTCCTATTGCAAGTCGAGGAGAACTGCTACTAGGCTCTAACAACCACTGAAAGACAGTACACCAAAACTGCTTGACCCGATCCACAAAAGCATAAACTAGAATTCTGGGACATTCAAAAGAATTTTGAGTTCTAGAGACGAGACCTAACTGAAATAATTAATGGTAATGCTTACAACGTTGAAGGCAATGCAAGGGTGTATAAATACACCAATACTGCATGCATTCATCACATGTCACCTCTGTGCAACCCAAAGGGCGTCCTGAAGATCACATTGTATTTTGTTTATGAGAATACTATAGGGAAACCTCTATTGCGGTAGTAATGTATTAAAATAAAATATAAACCAATTAAGTACATAGCTAGGATTAATTGCATCCTACCTAGGGATGCCAGTTTTCTGGTTTTTTTTTTTGGTCGGTTGGTCGGCCCAAAACTTTCTAAATACCCCTCCATCTTATATTGCTACTGGAATGAAATGAACTAGATTTCTGACCCACAAACAGGCCCGGCCCTGAGGGAGGGAAAGTGGAGCACGGGCTCCAGGCCCCCAAATTCAAAGGGCCCCTCTCCAATTAATGTATACATGTCTTGACTCAATATTATTCAACTAATTAGTCCAACACAACAATTATAGATAAGTAACATAATATTCTATAGTTGTATTCATTAAAAGATGCACAAATTCATCACATATGATAATTTTTCTATATAGCGCATAAGCGAGAAGGTAGGCTCTTCAATGTTGTGATTCTTCGTATTTAATTTTCAGTAATCCTTTCTTGTAATGAATGGTGAATAAAATTGATTACTTTAAGATAATATATAAAAATCAATTGATAATTTTTTACTAGATGATACAGTTTTTTACAAAATTTTTATGTAGAAGGGCCTCAATTTATAGTTTTGCACCAGACCACCAAAATCTCAGGACCGGACCTGCCCAAAAATAGGCTATTGTCTACCCACTTGCATCCCTAATCGATCCTACATGTACAAAGAAAGAACAAATAAAACAGGCTATAAAGGGCCTTATAAAAACCTATAGTTACAGGCTTTAGAGCATAGAAGAAATTGAGTTGCTAAGATATGTACTCATTCTGTAATAGTGCAAGCTGATATCATGTAGTTTGCCTAAAGATCTTTCCATTTATTTGATTCCATGACTCCTATGAGGCAATTGCAAAGGTGAGTTTGTTACTTAGCTTTGACTATGTTGAAAAGAAGTTCACAGAATGATCTAATACAATTTCTAGAAGATCCCAACATCTTTTACCAAATGCACATTTGAAGAATAGATTATATGAAGTTTTTTTAGTATTTATGTCCAATATGACATAATTGTAATTATTATCCTATATCTTGCAGTTCTTCCTTCTACGGATTTCTAGTGTTCAGTCTATCCCTGAAAATTAGCCATATGATCACTTTTATTTTCTTGTAAACCTTTGATTCCCAAATCCATCTGAACAGAGGGGTGGAGATGTAATTGATTTGTAGTTGAGTACGTGGTATCTTTTCAATGTGTAAACATTTTTTGCCAACAATAATTCCAAATGTCATTCTGCCATTGTCCATGTTGCGTTATTTATTGGGAAGCACTATATTCTTCTATAGCTTGCATGGAGCTTAATTGGAACA
>BCLH01001462.1:0-52437 GCA_001602315.1 Zoysia pacifica | reverse complement strand
CATGTTACGTGATTATGATAGTAAGCCATATGTGTGCAGGTATTATCTAGTTCCTAAAGTGTTATTACATTAACGTGAATAAATATATACTTATATGTATATGCACTAAAAATATGACTTAGCATATGACATGTCATTTCATGCATCATTTTATGTGTAATACTATTTAGTACCATATGCTAGTGATTAATTACTGATTAGTATCGTACGTTAGTGATTATTTACTAGCTTTATTTTAGATATTCTTATTTAGTTTATATTAAACAAATGAATACGTAGTGGCTATTATTTAGTTTCTTAATATGTAATTATATTCTAACCATTAGTGTCTAATTAATTGAATTTTAGTTTTATAACTGTTTTACTAGAAGTATTATGTGGAACATGCAAGAATGTAGATTAATGCAAAGTTAGATGCACATTAATCATGTTATTTAATCTGTGTTTAATATGACTACATGCAGTGCACTACTTAAAAACAAATAACAATAAATAACAAGCTCAATTAAATGAATAAAGAACTAAAAAGCAATTAATCAAATGAACTATGATAAAACTTGAATACTGAAAAGGAGGATAACGTGAACAAGTGATGTTTGGGTTTGATTTTAGTGGAGTAGTGGTGGGATTTTCGATGATTGAATGGTTGGCTCTAGATTTATCGGTATCGAGAAGTGTTTATCGGGAGCTATGGGTTTATAGATCAAACTAGAGAAGATATGAGAGGTTTTAGGATTTGAAACTAATTTCATAAAATAGCTCATGTCGAGACAATCATGGGAGTGCAATAATAATCAAAATCGGAATTATCGGTGAAAAGATATGGTGTTTCAAGGTGTAGGGAGCTTTATGGACCCATTTGTAATTATTAGAATGTGTCTAGAGGCTTTTTTATAATTTTATAGAAAGTGTCAGGGACCTATATGTAATTATACAAAATTTCAGGGTGCTAGGTGTAAGTATTTAGGACTAAAATGTAATTAAAGAAAAGGTTAGGGGTGTACTTGTAAAATTACTAGCTGAAAATATAGTTTTACATAGCATGGGCCTAGGTGTAAAGTGGTATTTTTCTAGTATTTATGGAATTATTTTTGTATGAGAAAAGGTTTCAGAATATATTTTTGTGTGCAATAAATCGGGTGTACCTAGCATTTCACTCTATTAGGCTGACATATGGGGCCGCGGGGCTTTCTTTTTATCTAATTTATAAAATTGAGCCGGTTCACTGGCCGTTAATTCAAAAGTGGGTGGCTAGAATTTTTGAGGTGACGTGAGGGCCTCTCGGCTGTTGGATTTGTTGTGATGGGCTAGGATTTAAGGTCTACGTGGCCTAATCTGGGCCATCGGATCTCGAGTGGAAGGTTGAGATTTCAAAATGAAGTGAGAGGACATGGATGGTTGGATCTGAGGTTGATGGTGGGGATTAAAACACATGGCCTTTTAATCTCGGCCGTCCATGGTTGATCAGACGGCACTGGGGTGCGCTTGGCGCTCAGCGGCGGCCGGCCTTGACAAAGGCGGCGGCGCCATGCGGAGCTTCACCGGAGCTACGGAACTCCGGTTCCGGTGGTCGTACCTCAACAGAGAAGGGGTTGCGAGCACGAGGAGAGTATGCCGCACTGACCTAAGGGGTTCTCGAGACTTGGAGGACCGCGGTTGAGGCTGGCGACAGTGAACGGGTGCCGATGCTTGTGGCGCACGGCGCCGGAGCTGAACAGCGATGGTGGCGGCAAGTTGAGGCCGGTGTTCGTCGGTGGAAGTCGAGGGCTAGTTGTAGAAGGGCTTGACAGGGTCGGGAAGTGGCCGAGGCACGCTGTCCACAGAGGGCGCGGCGGCCGGCGGTGAGAGAAAGGGGAAAAGTGATTCCATCGCGTTTGGGCCGGAATTGGGGCAGTGAGCATGGCGAGGAACTCCAGAGAGGCTTGGGGTAGCTTTTTATAGCCCGAGGAGGGTGAGTGTGGGGCCTGGCTGTGAATTGAAGGCCGGCGGCGGCGTGTTTGGTGCTGCGGTGGCGGTCGGGACAGGTGTCAGCTGCGCGTTGAGTGCGTCCGGGGCCAGGATGGGGCGACATGGCGTGCACAGTCTCTTTGCCGGGGCCGTAGCTTGGCGGCTGGCACGTTGCGCTGCCGGAAAAGGGCGCGGCGCGGCGGCGACGCGTTCGGGCGCAGGTCTGTGCTGGCAGCGCGGTGGGGTCACGTTGGGTTGCTGGGACACGCGGATATGGCAGTGGCGCGCACATGGGCGTTGGCCGGAATGGCGGCGGCGCACGTTGGGTTGCCGCAGGAACGCACGAACGGCGGCGGCGCCGGCGCGGCCTGTCGGATGGCGCACGACGCCCTGTCGAGAGGTGGAAGATGGGTGGCGTGCTGGGCCGGGCCAGCTGAAGTGCTGGGCCAGGAAAAGAAGAGGGGCGGCCTGATACAGGATAAAATGGAGGAGGAGACGAGTTGGGCCGCACGTGGGCTGTGGTGAGGTGGGCCAAGGAATGGAAGAAAGGATTCGGCCCAAGAAAAAATGTTTATGGAATTTGAATGATTGTTTTATATTGGAAAGGAATTCAAGTCTCGAGTAACATTGAAATTTAGAGGGTTTTTAATTTACATGAGATTTTATCTTTTGAATAAAAGAGGAGAGAAAAGAAAGTTTGTCAGCGTTTTGTTAGCAAAATTTTAAATTTCAAATTTTTATTCCTCTTGGTAAGTTTTGAGATATTACTGATCTACCCCACTTAAAAGGAATCTCGTCCTCGAGATTTGTGTGACCTATGGGCGGTAAAGGGATTTTTGCTGTTGGGGTTATTATTATGCCTTTTTGAATATCTTGCTCTTCGAAATTATCCTCAAAGGTGGGTTTACCAAGGTTTTTCTTTTGTTCAATAAATTCGAAGGCACTTAAATCCTTGTCTTTCTTCGTCTTGCAGCTTCCATAGCTCATACCTTCGCTCCTTGCGGTTGGTACTTGAAGATGGTATTTCAACGTTGCATGGATCTCGATCAGGCCAGCTAACGTAAGGCTATTAGGTGCGCTAAGGTGAGAACCTATCCCACTTAAAAAGGCTTTAGGTACGGCTACTGGGATACGTGAGCTGCACAAAGACATCTTTAACAACCATGGTTATAGTACCAATGCTTGAAATACTTAACAAGGTATTATTCCATTTCATAAGGAGGTAGTTCCAACGGGGTACATATCAACTTAACATCCGAAGCCCTTCTGGTAGTTTCGGAATAATCCATGCTACCTCATCCAACCAGTGAGAGCTGACCTTGCTGTATAGACGCTTGAGATGAAGCATTCACAATACCTGCTATTGGCTTCCCTCTTTCTGCTTTGGCTGCTTTTGTGAACATCCATCTTTTAAATCAGCATCTGGGTACCAAATGACTGGGACTCTTGCAGCGATAACATACTTTTTGACAGTTGGATCCTGGAATAGTGTTATCACTGCCCTTCTGTTGCGAGACAGTATTCGAGCCGTAATGCTTTACAGATGATTTTTGCTGGCTGGCCTTGAAGGCATTACGCTGCATGATTTTCCGATGCCTCAGTTTGCGTGATTTCTTGAACTCAGGCTTCTTAGTCGTTTCTAGTTCTTCGAATTTCTCCTCTTGAACTTCATGGTTTTCTTCGTCATTTAGCTTAGCAAGTGAAGCTTTAGCAATATGGCCTTATTCATGAGCATGTTAAAATCCGGATAGATGTGAGTGACCAATTGCTCGTTCCACTTGCTTTTCAATCCCTCTCAGTATCGTTCTTGCTTCATTTCATCTGTGTTCACTTCTTCTGGTGCGTATCATGCCAACTGCATAAACTTTCTGGTGTACTAATTTACTGTAATATTGCCTTGTTTAAGACTACGGAATTCATCAGCTTTCAGTTTGATGATTCCTTCTGGAATGTGATAGCTTCGAAAAGCTTCCGTGAATTCATCCCATGCAATGCTTTCCGGATCAGCGGCTGCTTCACAGAAGTTATCCCACCATTCTCCAGCAGTTCAACAAGTTGATGGGTGGCTAACTTTACTTTCTCGTGATTATTGGCAGCAACTATGTGGAGCTTCTTAGTAATGTCTCTAAGCCAATCATCTGCGGACAGGGGATCATCTTCAGTGCCATCATATACTGGGGGTTTAAGCTTCATAAACTCCCTCATCTTGGACTGTGATGGTTCGTTGTTACGGAGACTCTGCAGCTCTTGCATCATTCCTCGTATAAGCTGAGTTTGTGTTGCCATTGCGCCAACTAAGACGTCAAACTGCGGTGGTTGATGTGATACCTCATGATCACTTTGATTATTAACTGTACCAGTTTCTTGAATGGTTTCTTCAGTAGGTTGATTTGTCTGACATTCAACATTATCTGTGGCATCTCGCCCTCTATTTTCTTGATTAGTCCTTCCTTGGGTTGTGTGCCCATCAAGGTGGCTATCTATAGCTGTGATTGTCTCTTGCTCATGGATCTGCGTTGTCTTCCATGGTGACATCTTGGATTTTTTTTATAACCGAGGTTAGCTAAGGGTTAAGGCCAAAGTCTAGGCTGAGCTATTATTAATTTTTCTTTTCTTTATTAATGACCTTTGGTTAGGTTCAGAGCACACGAGACACTCAAACAAAGAATCGAGAGAGAGCTAGCAAATTCACACAATCAACGTGATTTATTAGTTGTGGTTATTATGTGTGAGTGTTCTACAAACGTGGCTCGAGGTTTTAGGTAGTGTTGACTATCGGCTTCTATTTAGATTATCGAGCGTTTCTTCTTTTCTTGTTCTCTTGCACATACGCAGAGTTTAGACAAGCTCAAGTTTGATTGCTCTACTTGGGATGCTTGTACTGCATACGCTCTATTGCTTCACTTCCAATTACAATTCTTGTTATTTGCATACCTCTCTATTTTTCCGTGTCTACTGACAATTCTTTTAGTTTGCCAATATTCCAATGATCTTATATCTTTTAATATACTTACCCCACTTAAAATGAATGGGGCCATACTAAAATTTGCAAAACATGCTCCACTTTTACTTCAAGCGGGCAATGTTAGTCGTCGGCTTGACCACCATTTTTACAGAAAGATTGTGGTTATCCATGTTCAACCGTTGTGGATTCCAAATGTCTGGGTGACAATCATCCTCGAGCTAATGCTTACTGCAAGGCAGTAATTTCTTCGAGGTCATTGTCGTCCTTCCTTTGCACTGATCATCATGGGACCAGAGGTTCCATCCTGGGACATTATCCATGTTACTCCGAATTTTCTATCATGGACTCCTTTTCTATTTATTTCTGATCCTGGGTCCATGGACGTATGTTCTTCAGTTAGGTGTGTGTCATCATCTTCATAGGCGCAGTTGCCTTGTATGGACTTCGTTGGTAAGGCTTCTCTTCTAATAGTGGACGATGCTTGGCTGAAGATTTAATGACATTTTAAAATAGAGACAAGCAAAGGAGCAGTTTTAGAAAATAGTAGATTTTGAGGGGAAAAATCCTAGAGGTTTCATCCTACGGCTAAGTATTGCTCTGATACCACTCTGTTGTAACCTATTTCTGAAATACACTGTGCATCATGTATCAGTCACTGGATCATTAGCTGATACGTACTATCATATTAGAATGTATATCAAAAAGCATACTTCAGTTAAGATATTATACCTGATACTCGACCTTTAGCTACAACACGGTGTGGATTAAAGCATTTACAATGGTTTAGCCAGCTAGAGGCGAAGCAGACAGCGGAAACAAGACCTAACTTCACAAACAACTTGGGAAGTAGGACCAAAACCCAGCACGTCGTCCTCTTCTACGAATCTTCCTTTGACTAAAACCATAGATGCAAACGAGTGAGTACATAAAGTACACAGCAATCCCTAACACTATGAAGAGGTATATTCATAGATGCATGTCTGGATGTAGCAAGAATAATGCACAGGGGCTACTTTGCAAAAATCTATTTCAAGCATGTTTCACTAGAGAAGGTTTTAAAACTAGGAGATCATATTTTAATGGGTGGATCTGGGGAAGAATAAACCTTTCCCGTCAGTTTCCAATTTTTAACTGGAAGGGCCTCTAATATCCGATCTAGACACTTTCCAAAACACAGGCAACTATACCCACTCACACAATCAAATAAGTATATGAGACTAATCATTGTGAGCACAGACAATAATGTGTCATAACCAGTGACAACGGACTTCTCGAAATGATTTTACACTCTGTAGAGGTTGTACACTTTACCCACAGGCTACGCACTCTTTACAGAAGAGTAACGTAATGCTAGTCCCATCTTATCCGTCCTCTCTCGTATGCCCACCTCGTAAAAATCACCAAGGGCTGAAACCCAAGTACTTCACGTATTTTCCTTTGAGTTCTCAGGCACTTCATTTTTCTCTGCTGACTCAGATACGCTGAGCTGAGGTACTTTTTTTTTCCTCTTAGTACTACTCTCTCAGGTACATTCATCCTCGACTGTCCACCCTTGGTGCCCGATGCCCTATTGGCCGCCTAGTGTAGCATATGGTAGATGCCAATAAGTTAGGGTAATTGTTGCCAATTAAAACAGGTTCTGTGGTTGTACAAAATCACTTTGTTGAGGTCTGATGAACTGGTACTTATACGGTCAGGGCGAGCGCTTGTCCACGACATGTGGACTAGATCGAAGCTTATCACATAGCTCCAAATCACCACATAGAGACCTCACCCGCAAACCAGAAATTACCCACCTCCACTTAACACAAGTTGCACTATCACGCACCCATTTTGTTTTACTCACAACACCAAACACACAATCACACATTTTTATAAAATACTGGTGTATGGTGTGGTGATACGTGGCATCACAAGAGAGTCCTGAGCAATCTATTATCAAGGCAACTATCAGGTCATTAAAAGTATTTAATCACCGGTTCTCTATTGGTAACAGGGGTGTCATCAACAAGGTGGTATTTAATATTAATGAGAGCGAGTAACTGACATTAATATAAATACCTAATAAGCGGGATCAATACTTCACAACGTTTTAATTCACAGAAAACACATGCAAGCATTCAGGCCATATAGGTGCGAAATAAATCATAGGATTAATATGGTCAAAGTGGTTAGAGCTTGCCTGCAAATCTTTAATATTTGAAGTTGATATCGGAATCTTCGGGCTTCTTCTTGCGTGTCAGTCCTTCTGGCTCCTCTTGGAATCCGGCTCTTCTTCGAACTCGACGTTGTCTACACGGTAGAATATGCCTAATAAAACTACCGTAAAATAAATAAAAACTCGAGAAGAATCGATCCACTTAACTTCGAATAAGAGCCAGATAAAATTTGTGAGGAAATCTAAGGACAAACCATGCATGATGCGGTGACTATATAAATGCAATGCTCACTATCCGATGTGTAGTTTAGTATTATTCTCTATGGGTTAATCATTTGAATGAACATTTACTTAGCTACTTTATTCTATTGCTTATGTTGTCGCATGGGTAGTTATGTATGACTATGTAGGGTAAATACTATACTAGAGCCTTCATACGAGTATGAGCTTGTATTATGGTTTGTCTAATATAATACTAAAATTTGATGTGTCAATCTATGCATAATCACTACTTAGCAATATTTACTAAAATGCGAAAGGTGCAGCGATAGCAGTGGAAATCTCAGGTGAGGTTCTATGGTGAAGGAGGAGCGCCTTTTATAGCCACAGTGCACTAAATCAACCTTATTGCAGGAGAATTAATGACCAGTAACAGTCCTCTATTAGTACATCAGTTACTACTAACGTCTGTACTTAATTCACCATTTTAATTGGGTCGATTCAATTATCAGAAACAGCAAAATTAATTACCGTTTTAATTGACTCGATTTGAATTTCTGAAACGGCAAAATTAACTCAGTGCAATAAGGACTTCTATACGCACATGCACGCTGCAATTCATGCGAAATATTCACATTAAAACACGAGTAACTCGTGTACGCATCGCGCACGGCACGGCTTGGCTCGGCGCACGTGTCGCTTTCAGTGAAACATAGGCCACCCTTTAAGTTGGTTGAGCTTCTCTTCAATTTCCCATGTGGGACTAAAGATTTAGTCCTCCAAGCATTTTAAGTGGGCCTTGAAATTTAATTGTGAAAAATGGACCAAGCCCAAATATTCCAACAACCATAACCAGCAAATGCGGAGTAACCAACTCATAACTTCAAGGTCAAGAATTCCAAGACCTCCATGCTGCAAGGGCCACTGAACATGGTTCCAAGTAACTAAACAACTGCCGCCACTCGCAGACTCATGTCCTTTCCAAAGGAAACCCCTTCTCCTCTTGTCAATTGACTTGATCACCCATTTAGGCAAATCCAGGACCGGCATGGATAGATGGGAACTGCCGTGAGAACTGTCCTTACCATGATGAGCCGCCCTGCTCGGTTCATGAGGGAGGCCTTCCAATTAGGCAAGTGATCAGCAACTTTGTCAATAAGAGGTTGAAGATCAGCTTTAGTTGGTTTATGAACAGAGAGAGGAAGTCCCAAGTAGGTGCAAGGGAATTTCTTTATCTCGCAAAGAAGAAGCTCAGAAATTATGGCGATATCCTCCTACTACACTGAATAGGAGTGACAGAGCTTTTCACAATGTTTGTCTTGAGATCAGAGGAGTGCCCAAAGACATCAAGTAGCCGCTGAACAGTGAGCAATTCTCCTGTTATTGGCCTTAAGAACAGGGCAACATCATCCGCATAGAAGGATATTCTGTGCTTTGCTTGTTGAATAGCCAAAGCTTGGATACGGACTTCTTGCGTTGCTTTAGATATGAGAGAGTTTAGAGTGTCCATTACTAAGATGAACAGCATAGGGGACAGCGGGTCACCTTGACGGAGGCCCCTTTGATGCTGGATACAATTTCCTGGTTGCCCATTCACTCAAACCTGAGTGGAGGATGTTGAGAGCATCAGACAGCAGATTACACCACTGCCGTCCAAACACCAAGTGCTGCAGCACTTCCAAGAGAAAAGACCAAGAGATAGAGTCGAACTCCTTAGATATATCCAGCTTCAACATCACATGAGGTTGTTCACCTTACAATCATCCAATTAGGTCCCTTTTAGAATGCAGGAATTTCACAAAAAAAAGTAAGAAACAGGAAAAAAAATCTCGTGTTCCAAATCAGGCCTTAGTGTGAAAGAGTGATGCTTGAATTTTTTTTTTCTCATTCAGTTCAAAAATTTTTTTTGAGGGTAATTCCCATTAGTACGAAACTATAATTTTAAAAATATACTCAAGTACTTTATCTTTATTATTAATAAAAATCCATTGCAAGGTAACAAGGTTCATATGAATGAAATGACGGGTAGGACCAGGCCATATAGCAATTGTAATGGCATGTGCCAAATTAATCCTAGTATTCTAACACCCCAAATATGCCTAGCTTCATGACCCGCTCACATGTTCTGAATCTCGCCTCAATGGATAATTTTTTATATTTGCGACCTCACTTTGCATAAAATGATTAATCAAAGTTATTACTATATTTTTTTACTAGGCTTTTAACTTGGTCATACTTACGGTCAAGCAATATGGGATATCCTCCGGCTGCTAGAATGTTTCGTGTGCTATGTACCCATAATATATATAGTGCCCTGCCTCCACATTGAGCTCGTTTTGGGCCGACTCTGTTGGGCTGGGATTCTACCAGCATTATATGTTTTGTTAGCTGTAATAGTTATAATTTGGATGTGAAATTGTTATAGTTTTATAAAATACTAAACTGTAGTGTTAAAAAATTGTGTTATAAAGACGCAAATAGACGTGGTTTGTTAAACTTACATGAAGGTAAAATATTTCAGGTTCAAGATTTTCTATTCAATCATATGTCCAACTAAGAGAGTTTTGTTTGGAATAAATAGAAGCATATTTTACTCCCCCTATACATTGTATCATGTTTGATTCCTTGAATAAAAATCATGCCCCAAGTTACTTCTGCAACTATTTAATCCATGAAATTAAAAATTAATTTACAAATGAAAGTTTTGATTTAAAAAATGTACCATGCCCTGAAATTTTCCTTTGTTGTCCTCCAAAGCAAAAGAAAGTTTTGATTTTTCAAGTTTTCTATGATGGTAGATGATATGATTTATATGTTAAAAATAACTGATATTTTTTTAAAAAAATACTGGGCATTCGTCATTTTTATATTCGTATTGTGAATCTGCTAGATCCAAAGTACTCTTGGAAAACATATACTCCATCCATTCTTGTTTTTGTTGTCGCTAGGACAAGCTTCCTAATGCAAATTTCTAACTAACTAGCTTATCCTAACGAAGGTTCTGTTTACAGGTCAAAAAACAAAATGGATTAAAATAAGCAAATTAATCATTATAAATAATTAAACTTGGGGATCTTTTAACACAACAATTTAACCATTTGTGTTGTTTTGAAGGAAATACCCGTGAAAAGTCTCTTTCATTTCACTCTGTACTGCTTTTGCTTTGGCACACCAAGGTCAGTTTGCTTGTGACGTCATGGCATACGTAGAGATGACATGACTGATTACCTCAATGAGTTTCTAGTTGAGAGGCATTGATCCTTAGTTGCCAATTGTCATAAGTGGGCACAATTGTTTGACACCATTACTGAAAGCCATATACATGTAACCAAGCAAATGAGACGACACACCAATCAAATTTACTTTTCATAGAGAACAAGATCCACAAAATTTTCCTTACTCGAGTGTCTAGAAACTCACCATGTTACATCTCCTCTGCTCTGTCCAGTATTCAACAATGATTATTTGTCGTTAAGTTCAAGTCGTGATTGAACAAATTCGACGGATGAAATT
Source organism: Zoysia pacifica (assembly GCA_001602315.1). Taxonomy (NCBI): domain Eukaryota; kingdom Viridiplantae; phylum Streptophyta; class Magnoliopsida; order Poales; family Poaceae; genus Zoysia; species Zoysia pacifica. The sequence goes on along the minus strand of BCLH01001462.1, from coordinate 41,635 downwards.
TTATTTGTACTCAGTGCAAGGAGATCCATCTCTACCGACAAGTGTTGGGCCAAAAATTCAATAGAGAGTCTATCCATCACTATCTTGAGAAAATATTCAGAATTTCTGAATGCTTATAAAGCAGGCAAAAAAAGAACATGTACAAGGTAGTGAGAAATTTCAACTTTACTCTGTCCAGTTTCTCATGTTGCCATCCCTACTGCGCTAGTCACCAAATGGGAATTGAATCTCCACAGGCCAAGAAACCAACAAAAGCGCAAAAGAAAATAAATGAAAAAAATCTGACCGGAATGAAATACCAGCCACACACCGCCTTGAGGGGATAGATTCTGATTGGCTTCCATTTCCTTTATGGATATCTAGCATTCTATTGTCTGCACACTCAAACCTTCCACCCTTCTCTGTCTCTCGATTCTCTGAAGCTCCAAGATCCTGGGCTCACTATCTTCCAGCACTCAGCAAGCTAAGCTCAGCTGAGCACGGCCACCGATATGGCCTCCACCTCAACCTTCCTGTCCACCCTTGCCAGCTCCGCGAACAAAACCAGCCTGAGCAACAGCTCGCCGTCCGGAGTGAGCAAGGTCTTCAGGTTCTTTCCTGCGCAGAGCAGCCGCCGGTGGTTTGCGGTCCCGAGGGCGGCGGTCTCTGGCACGGAGAAGGCCGCACCCAAGGACGAGCAGGGCAAAGGCAACGACGAGCGCGTGGTGCAGGTGCACAGCATCGAGGAGTTCGACGGCGTGCTCAAGGCGGCCAAGAACCGGCTGGTGGTGGTGGAGTTCGCGGCGAGCCACAGCGCGAGCAGCAGCCACATCTACCCGACCATGGTGCAGCTGAGCCGCACCTGCGGCGACGTGGACTTCCTGCTGGTCATGGGCGACGAGTCGGAGGCCACCAAGGAGCTGTGCAGCCGCGAGGGCGTCAAGCAGGTGCCCCACTTCGCCTTCTACAAGGGCGCCGAGAAGGTGCACGAGGAGGAAGGCATCGGCCCCGACCAGCTCGCCGGCGACGTGCTCTACTACGGCGACAACCACCTCGCCGTGGTGCAGCTCAACTCGCGGGACGACGTCGAGGCGCTCATCGACGAGAACCGCGGCGAGGGCGGCAAGCTCGTCGTGCTTGACGTCGGGCTCAAGCACTGCGGGCCGTGCGTCAAGGTGTACCCCACCGTGGTGAAGCTGTCGCGCTCCATGGCCGACACCACAGTGTTCGCGCGCATGAACGGCGACCAGAACGACAGCTGCATGCAGTTCCTCAAGGACATGAACGTCATCGAGGTGCCCACCTTCCTCTTCATCAGTGACGGCAAGATAGTCGGCCGCTACATAGGCTCCGGCAAGGGGGAGCTCGTCGGCGAGATCCTCAGATACAACGGCGTCAGAGTCACCTATTAGATCATCAGGTGAATTAAATCCTAGTGATGCACACGTGAAGAAAGATGTAGAATTAAACTTGGACATTCATCGGTAATGCTATAGTAATAGTTCATCAATTATGAAGCGGCAACTATCCAGTGGCAGACCTGGAGAGGAAATTTAGGAGGGCCGGTCAATCCGTTTGTCACTGTAGCCCACTCCATCTTCAGCAAGGGTGACTCGAAGCTTAGTCCATCTATCCTATATACGCTGTCGCGATCTCTAAAAGAGTCAAGGTGGTGTTAGCGTATTAGCTATCGCGATTTATGATTAGGCAAATTAAGCGATAGAATTGAACAGATCATACCTCTCGTCTACTCCACGCCGATGTAGCATCAACTCAACGGAAAACGCACTCTGCACTACTGAAAACCGGCTCGTTGCCGAGTGCACTAACATTTGCCGAGTGCAATTCCTCGGGCACTCGGCAAATTTAATATATACCGAGTGTCATAATAAAAACTCGCGGCGTACAAAAAACACTCGGCAAACCATTTCTTTGCCGAGTGTCGCTGCCCTCGCACTCGGTAAACATTTTGTTTGCCGAGTGTCAAGAACCGCGCACTCGGCAAAACTGATATCTGTTTGCGACCGTCACGGTTTGCCAAGTGCCTACGATTAACACTCGGGAAAAGGCGGCCTTTTACCGTGTGCGATTTTTTGGCCCTCGATAAAACGATATTTTGCCGAGTGTATTTACTGAACACTCGGCAAAATAAATTTGTGCTGAGTGTTTTTTTCTGACACTCGGCAAACAAATTGATTTTTTTCCTCAAATACTCTACTAACTTTTTTTTCTTGCCCACATACTGTGTATGCTACTCCATTTAAAATTTGGTATATTTTTTTGATCTTTTAGCTATATTTAGTTAATTTATTTGATTTAATAGAATTTTTGGAGATAAGTCAAATTTACACCGCAAGTGATTCGAATAATGCAATAAAATGAATAAAAAAATTAGATTCATGTTATTGAGTTTAATGTGAAGCCTTAACCGGAAAGTAATATAAAATGTCGAATATGTGTGTCCACGAAACATGACCATAAATATGCGGCCGAATTGTTTGAAAATTGTATAAAAAACAAACAAAGTCTGAAAATCATGAGATTTGTCAATATCTCATGATATCATATGTGGAACATGTGATAAAAAATTGAGCGCATTTTGCACAAGTTGTCATATACGCTGCTTAGAAATCGAAGCATCTCCAAACAAGAATCTTACTCTTGCGAAGAATTCGTTTAGATTTAGAGTCAACGTGATGGTCGAGTTGAGATTTCACTTCACAACTTTTTGTATATGAAATAACCAACATAGATTGTCTCATGTGAAATTTTGGCGAATTTTCGGATCTGTTTGATAATTTTAATCAATTTACTATATTTGTAGAGCTTCAATTCGCATAAATTGATTTTGAGTTACAACTGCATGAAATAATATTCTAATATTTGTGCAAGCATCGAATATGCAATTTTGAGTGAATTTGACAAGGTATTTTCAAAGAGCATTCGAATAAATTTAGTAAAAGACGTTATAGAAAAGAGGAGAAGGGTAAAATAAAAATACAGTTTGCGAGTGTCAGCCAGTAGACACTCGGCAAATATGTAGTTTGCCGAGTGCCGCCTCCGGACACTCGGCAAACTAGGCGATTTTTAAAAATGAATTACTCGATGTTTGCCGAGTGTCAGGATCCGGCACTCGGCAAACTAGATCCGGCACTCGGCAAACTATATGTTTGCCGAGTGCTATTATGCGGGCACTCGGCAAATCGGATCCGGCACTCGACAAAGATAGAGTTTAAAAAGGGTTTCGACCGTCGGTCTGCCTCAGACACACACGCCCCTCCGCCAGGGACCGGGCCCCGCCCCGGCCACGTCCGCTGGTCCTCGACCCGCCTCGGCCGTCTCAGGTGTTTTTTTGTTCATGTTATAGTTATTGAACACATAGTTGGCGCGAGCGATGTTGTATGAATGGTGCTAGTCATCGTGGTGCGAGCGAGGTCGTGATGGTAGTCGGTATGTCGGGAGCGAGGTGATCATGGTAGTCGGTATGTCGAGAGCGAGATGGTAGTGGTGACAGTTGCTATGTCGCGAGCGAGGTGGTGGTAGTAATTGCCATGACGAGCGTGGTGGTGGTAGTAATTGCCATGACGAGCGTGGTGATGGTGGTGGTGGGTAGATGCTAATCCCGATTCGGCGCGAGCGAGGTGATGGTGGTGGTGGGTAGACGCTATAGTCGCTATGGCGCGAGCGAGGTGGTGGTGGAAAGGGAGGAGCTGTTGTGAAAGACAGTGTATTATATGCTTAATACTGAAGCTATTATTTTCCTTTTTTTTGCAGGAGACACTTAATTGCATCGTCCTAGGCTTGTCACTTTGCAAGACACAAGATGAGACATAAAAGACATTTTTATCATATCATGTTCATAGATCACGTAACCTTGTTAGACGTCTCCCGTTCGAAACAGATACGGTTAAAAATATGTAGATCTTTGCATATCTATAACCATATCTGTTTCGAGTTGTCCACGTTTTTTGGACAGTTCGAGGATGCGTAGATAGGGTTAGTTTCTATGGTCTACTCCTATTCGAGACAGAGTTTCGGCATCACCTCCCTGTTGTGACCAGATACACAATCTCACTTGTAACGTGTATTCTGGTCACAGTAGGGAGGTGCTGCCGAAATTCTGTCTCGAATAGAAGTAGAGTATGGAAGCTAACCTCATCTACGCATCCTCGGATGGGATTAGGATCTATCTTCACCTATTAGATAGTACAAACATTGTGTAGATGCAATTGATTTTTATATCACTCACCGATATGTTAAAGGACGGACGACCGTGCGTGGATGTACACGGGACGCTCAAGTCAGGGTTCGTTGACCGATGAATGGATTGAGAAGACCGATGCTTTCATAGAACTAGCATTTTCCAAAGTTAAAGGAGCGTCTGCCACTTGGTGTCCTTGGAGCAGATGTGCTAACATGCGTCGACAAACAAAGGTGGTAATTGACAAACATCTTTGCAAGAATGGATTTACAGTAGATTACACCCGGTGGATCTACCATGGTGAATCCGATCGTATGAGACACAAGATCGTGAGACAACATGTCGAGCGTTATGATGCTAATGGCGGGGTAGGAGACATGTTAAATAACTATCATGAAGCACATTTCGCAGAAGAAGGTAGGGGGGACGAGCCAGAGGCAACCGCAAAGGCGTATTACGACATGTTGACTGCGGCACAGAAACCCCTTCACGGTCGGACAAAGGTTTCTCAACTGGATGCCATTGGACGCCTAATGGCCGTAAAGTCCCAGTTTAGCCTGAGTCGAGAGGCGTTCGATGTTATGTTGACAGTTTTTGGCAGCATGCTTCCTGAAGATCACATTCTGCCAAATAACATGTATGAGGCACGGAAAATTCTTCGTGCACTGAAGATGCCATATGAGTAGATACATATTTATCCGAAAGGGTGCATCTTATTTAGAAAGGAACACGCGTAAGCAAAGTACTGTGCAAAGTGTGGATCCTCTAGGTTCCTGAAGATAGACTCTGGTGATAGTCATAAGAGGCAGCTCGCGGTACCCGTGAAAATCTTGCGGTACCTTCTGTTCATATCGAGGATCCAACGGATATACATAACCAAAGAATCTGCGAAACAGATGATGTGGCATAAAAATGGATGTCGATACAATTCTGAGAAGCTAGTACATCCTTCTGATGGTGAAGCATGGACCCATTTTAATGTGATTCATCGCGACAAAGCTTTAGAGGCTCGAAATGTACGTATTGCGCTGGCAACAGATGGGTTTAATCTTTATGGAATGATGGCTGCCCCATATACTTGTTGGCCCGTGTTCGTCATCCCTCTCAATCTACCCCCGGGCGTCCTCTTCCAACGACAGAACATATTCTTGTTGTTGATAATTCTCGAACACCTGCGGGATAAAATGAGTGTGTTCATGGAGCCTGTGATTGATGATTTGCTTCATGCTTGGGAGAAAGGTGTATGGACGTATGACCGAGCTACAAAGAGGAACTTTAAAATGCATGTTTGGTATCACTACTCTCTACATGACTTCTCGGCGTATGGGATATTCAGTGGTTGGTGTGTTCACGAGAAGTTCCCATGCCCAGTATGCAAGGCAGCTCTGCAGTTCATTTGGTTGAAGAAGGGTGGCAAGTACTCTTCGTTCGACAAACATCGACAGCTCCTCCCCCTTGACCATCCATTCAGACGAGACATTAAGAACTTTACGAAAGGTGTCGTAGTTACAGAGCCTGCACCGCAGATGATGACAGGTGCCGCACTTCGTGCTCAAATAGATGCTCTCGAGGTCAGTGCACAAGAAGGTGGTTTTGTGGGATATGGTGAGCAACATGTCTGGACTTAGAAGTCGGGCTTGTGGAGGCTCCTCTACTTTGATAACCTTCTACTTTCACATAATATTGATGTAATGCACACTGAAAAGAATGTTGCCGAGGCTCTTTGGGCAACAATCATGGACATTCCTGATAAGACAAAAGACAACATTAAGGCTAGATTGGATCTAGCAATATTATGTGATAGACCAAAGCAAGAAATGGCGCCTCCTAGAGGCGGCAAGTCATGGAGCAAGCCTAAGGCCGAATTCGTTCTGAAGAGGCCACAAAGGAGAGAAGTACTAGAATGGTTCCAAACTTTAATGTTCCCTGATGGGTATGCATCGAATATAATGAGGGGAGTGAACTTATCTACTATGGGAATCAATGGGCTCAAGAGTCATGACTACCACATATGGCTTGAGCGGCTTCTTCCGGTGATGGTTCGAGGCTATGTCCCTGAGCACGTCTAGCTAGTGCTGGCAGAGTTGAGCAATTTCTTTCGTCAGCTTTGTGCTAAAGAGTTATCTCAGACCGTGATTGCAGACATGGAGAGAATGGCACCTGTGTTGCTCTGTAAGTTAGAGAAGATTTTTCCACCTGGCTTTTTCAATCCGATGCAGCATTTGATTTTGCACCTCCCGTACGAGGCACGAATGGGAGGGCCTATGCAGGGCCGTTGGTGCTATTCAATTGAGAGATGTCAAAAGGTTCTTCGAACTAAATGTAAAAATAAATGCAAAATTGAAGCTTCCATCGCAGAGGCATACATTCTGGAGGAGGTGTCAAACTTCACAACAAAATACTATTCTGACAACCTTCCTAACGTGTATAACCCAACCGCTCGTTACAATGCGAGTGAAGACGAATCGAACCTCAGCATTTTTTGAGGGCAACTCGGAAGTGCAAGTGATGCGACCCATAAGACCTTAAAACATGAAGAGTGGCGCAATATTATGGTATATGTGTTGACCAACCTTTTCGAAGTGGAGCCGTACATGCAAGAATTTCATCATCAATTCTGGCGTGAATCAAGGGAACCTACCCCGCAAGAAGCTGAGACACTTCTTAGATAGGGTGCGGGAAATGGAATGCCGGATTTCATGTCTTGGTTCAAACATAAGGTACTGTCCAATTTACCTCGTACTTACTTTGACATTACAAGTTGCTCGTATGTGTAAGTAATACAAAGAACTATCTTGATTTATCTCGCAGGGCCAAACTGATGCGTCTATGAGTGCCGAGTTGAGACAGGTCGTCGACGACTGTGCCTGTAGGGTCAAGGCATTTACCGGTTATGACGTGAATGGATATCGCTTTCACACAACAAAACATGAGCATAGTCGGCCCAAGCGAAGAACGACAAATACTGAAGTTTTTACGCAAGGCCTTGATGGGGTCGAGTATTATGGAAGAATTGAAGAAATATATGAACTCACGTTTCATGGTTGCAAACCTCTTAATCTTGTAATATTTAAATGCCATTGGTTTGATGCTGCAGTAGTAAGATGGAACCTTAATCTTGGGTTAGTCAAAATTCGACAATCATCCGTCTTACCAGGAGACGATGTCTATATTGTGGCTCAAGAGGCCACACAAGTTTATTATCTCGCTTACCCGTGCCAAACCGACGACCGTCTTAAGGGTTGGGATGTTGTGTACAAGGTATCTCTACTCGGTAAATTACTGGTCCTAAACAATGAAGATTACAACACATATGACGGAGAGTTCTTTCAAAAAAATGGGCTAGAAGGTACTTTTGAGATAGACCTAACCGAAGCGATCGGAATGGAAGTAGACAATGAAAGGGCTATCAACGAGGACGCTGGAGACGAGGTTCATAATGTGAAGGACTTAGAATTACTTAAGCGATATTTAGGCAATGACAGTGATGACACCATTCCTCCTTCGAAGCTTCGGCACGATTATATTGACATTGGTGATAGTGATGATGAGACTTATGATCCAGCTAATCCCGATCATGATGATTACTTTTAATACATGTATGATCCGTACTAATAATTAATTTTTGTTTTTTATTACTAGTTCATTTTTTAATTTTCTTTTTTTGCATCTCATTCTAAATACATTTTGTTTATCTGAGCTGATTGATTTACTTTTTTTTATTGCAGGTGATTGGGCAAAGATGGTTGGCGGTTTCAGAAAGGTAAAATCGCTGTACAAAAGAGGTTCTGATGCAGCTGAGGGGTCCAGCAAGGGTCAAGGAAAGGGTGGAGGCAGAGGTCGAGGGAGAGGCAAGGCAGCTGTAGCTCCACCGTCGCCTGTACCACCGTCGTCGCCCAAGGAGGACGAGCAGGATGAGGAGCAGGAGGAGCAGGAGCAAGATGAGGAGCAGGAGGAGCAGGAGCAGGATGACGAGCAGGAGGAGCAGGAGGAGGCGACATTGGGTTCAGCTTCCTCTGGAACGTCGGGTGTCTGGATGCGAGGTCCCTCTACCCTCTCGACACGATCGATACCGCGTGATAGACGCCCGCTGATTCGGTCCACTGGTGCTAGGTAAGTTACTTAATAAGTTGTCATTTATTTTTCATTTGATATGTTGAAAATCACAAGAGAGACTAATGATTTATCTTAATCACTTGGGCAGAGGTTGGATGCTTCTGGCTGCAGGTGATCATAAACGCTATGTCAATGGCATCTTTGGTCTTTTGTGTAGGCTACACTTTTCGGGCCTGGTTGCGTATAGCGGAGGGCATGAGCCGGCTTACACATGGGACCACTACATCGCCTTTCCCGATGTACCAGATCGAGATGGCAGGGTCTTTCACAACAAGGCGGAGCGGGTGACGGCTGAGCTGTGGGTAAGTATTCCTCGCACTATATTTAGTTTTTTATTTGACATTGCTAAATAATGATTGCATACATCGTGTCTATATGCAGGATTTATTCAGATGCCAGAATGGATACGAGGCTAAGGCGGCTGCTGTGGCTCAGAAGGCCTGTGTCAAGCTCGTCAAGGACATGCATTACGAGGCTCGCATCCAGGCTATTGTAACATACCATGCTACATACCTTGACATGAAGATCACCAAAACTCAAGCAAGGACCATGACGATGACCCGGGAAGAATACTTGAAGGTAAATATAAAATATTAATACTGTTTTCTTTTGAGATTTAGTACGCTTAATTTGATCTTTTTATATGTCATATACTTAATGACATATATGTGCCTCCGTGGTGGTGCGCCCAGCATATCCAGTGTTGGGAAGAGATGGTGAATAAGTGGTACGCCGCCGAGTGAAAGGAGACGCACAACGCTTGCCGGGAGCGTCGTTTGATGATGCCAGGCGCACCACACCATCAAGGTAACCTAAACCTCGACGAATACGCGGCTAGATAGGTACGCGAATTCATTTATTTATTATAACGCTCAATTCTGCATAATTTGTACTTATCTTGCTATTTTTTCGCAGTCCTCATCACATGGTGGTCAGCTTTGCTCCTAGTTCAAGGCATGGGTTTTGGCCCACAAGGGCAAGGCGACCTCCGACATCGAGTACAACCCGGAGGACCCGCCCTCGACATACAGCAATGCGACCGTCCACAGCCGCCTCAGTGAGTACACTGAGATGGCAAGAGAGGTTCATGGGCAAGAGTACGATCCGAGCGCCCAAGACCTTGATGGAGAAGTCGTCATGAGGGTAGGAGGAGGCAAGAAGCACGGGAGATACTGGATTGGAGACAGCACACTCGACACGGCCACTACTCCCACTCTCTCTCAGATTCGAGCTAGGAGCTCGAGTTCAAGCCCGACCATATGCCCACGACCAGCCACTGCACAGTCCCGGATGGAGGCACTCCAAGTTACTTATGTTTTATTCGTCGTTCTTTGATTTTTACATACCTTTGCTTTGTATTGTAATGTTGAGGTGAAATATTGTAGGCCGAGCTGGCAGAAGAGAGGAGGCTAAGGGAGGAGATGGCGGCGAGGATAGAGGCCGATCGGCAGAGGCAAGAGGCCGAGCGGCAGAGAATGGAGCATATGTTTCAGTGAATGCAAAGTCTTAGCGAGAGGATGGGTCAACCTCTGTCACCAGAGCTAATTTCTCCTCCACCTCCTCCTGCAACTACTCCTGTGAGTATAAATATTTTAAGTTGTTTGTTTCTACTTTAAATCTTATCTAACATATACAATATTTTCTCCTTTGTACAGAATCAATCGGCGGTATCGAATCATGCGCCATCGAACCAATCGCCTCATATGCCGCAGTGGCCTCGTAGTTGAGCTGTGTGTGAAACTATTGGACTATATATGTGTGAAGCAAACTAATATGCTAGATATTTATTGTATTTTGTATGAGATTTGTTTATATAAACTGACTGTGTGTGAGTAATATGATATATAAATTGCTTTATAAATGCCTGTGATGTGATCTATATGATTGTGGTTTATATAAACTGTCTGTGATGTGATATATGTGTGATTTAAGCTGATTTTAACATTTCGAAAACATATTATGCCGAGTGCCTCAGATTGTGCCGAGTGTCTGGGAAAAAACATTCGGCAAAAATATAACGTTTGCCGAGTGTTTTTACGTAGACACTATAGTTTGCCGAGTGTCGAGATTCTGGCACTCGGCAAACGTTAAATCTTTGCCGAGTGTCCTGAGTCTGGCACTCGACAAACGCTCCGTCACTGTTTTCTATCTGTTTGGTCTACTTTTTTTTGCCGAGGGTCCTAACGGTACTCGGCAAAGAGTTTGCCGAGTGCCCGACAGAAAACACTCAGCAAACTGCTCTTTACCGTCAAAAGGTAGGTCGAGTGGTCTATGTCGTGGGTGGCACTCGGCAAACAGTTTGCCGAGTGTTTTTGTCTTTTGTGGCACTCGGTAAACACGGGCATTTCGGTAGTGGCTGCGTAATTCCATCCTCCCGACTCCATGCTGTCCAAGCGGGCTTCGCTGCAGCTGTGTCGGATGAGATCTTAGAGCTACTGCTCGCAGCGGCTGCCCACTGCTTCAGGAGCACAGGGCGCAGGCGAGCACGCGGCGTGGGACGAGCAGGTGATAGGAGGGGAGCAGACCAACGGGCATGCTTCCGACGGTCCACTACAGGCATCGTGTGTCCATGGTTGTGGTCCATTCTAGCAGTTGACTAGATAGGCAAGGCCGCAAAGATAAATAAAGTGTTTTTTTATTGGAACGGTAAATAAAGTATTAGTTCTTCCTTTACCACACCATTTTTTTCTTTTTCATATATACATAAGGCTAATTATATATGTGTGTAAGACATGAACATATACTCTATATGCTAATTATTTAATTTTTTGTTTCATATTGTGACCTTTTCCGAATTATTTCTGTTTATATGAGAGGGTAACCTCACCATTTTTCATGAATTGGTGGCCATACTACTTTATCCATCCCTATCTATCCATCCAAACATAAATCAAAGCGGCCTCATTCCTCGCTCATCCTTCTTACCAAACAATAACATGGCTCGCCCTCTTCATTCTAGCAAACAGAGGACATTGTTCTTCCCGTACTAAAAATAGAGCTATCTCACTTTAACCCCAAACCAAACGCACCCTATAACACCCTCTTTGTTCCCAAAGTCATGTGCACTAGTAGGAGACATTGGGAAAAGACTCGCATCATTTCATACAATACAAGAAATGAAATGAAATAGGTTTAAAGGTTTAACCAGCACAAAGGTAGATAACCATCTCATTGTTGGTTATCCCATTTTTCAAAACATAGGACCCTTATGAACACATTGGGCCTTAATTTTTAAAAACATGAGACCCCCAACCAACATATATAATATCATGTTGTGTAATCCCTGGCATGAGACTGATCTTATTCATTGCTGGGGTGTTAGGGCTAACATCTTCATGGATGGTGAAGCATCAATTTTATTTGGGATATCAGTAGATGAGGTAGAGCTTTTAAGGTCAGACTCTGCCAATCCCTTTTCTGCAAGTTTCTCTGTCTGAATCCCCATGCCTTTTCAGAGCATCTTTGAACTTATGAACCTGAAATAATTTAAAGTCATAGCTTAAAGAAGATTACAATGTGTTAACAAATGAGATTAGAGTATCCAATTCTTACAGTTGAAATTGTACTGAAGCTATATATACGGCCTTCTGCATCTCTGTAAAAGCAGAATATTTGCAAGACATGGATGTTGAGGCTTTTGTGAATCTCTCTATGTTCATCGCAGTTGGTGAGAAGAAACCGTGGTTCTGGATTCATGCCATCATATTGATGTACCTTTATCGCCATTTAATGCAAAGCAACATGTCTATATAAATGTATGCACACCATTTATATATATATCTTATATTTATGATGCATGATGAAAATCATTAAATTCACATACTTGTCTTCATTTACCTTAGCGTGTAGGCCTCTAGAAGCTGGACAACAAAGGGAAAACAACTGCACTACGGCAATATTGTCTCCAGCCATCAGAAGCTGTTCGTTCGAGTCTTCTTGTGATTTGATGTTTTTCATGTTGGCGTTCATGTCTATCTCCCATCACTTATTCATCATATATAGGTGAATATCCTGATACCATCAATAAATATCGCTAAGCTCTTTTATTCTTAAGCATGTTCCATGAATGTTTACATCCTGTCCTGTTTGAATGAAAACTATTTCGATGTTTTGATTCAAATTCTGCAGCATGCTTGGATAGGGATGGCATTTTAGTTTTCTAGAATTTTATCCATTTCAGTGTATCAGATGGCTTAGCAAGCAACTAATAGCATTAAAAAATAGAAGCCATCTCATTAAATTAGTTCACTTTTCCTAAGATAGTCCATGTGGGTAGACTACATATTAGTTAAAAGTTTCCCTGAAGTAATGCCATGAAACTGTACCTAATAAATGCTCTAACAAGTTTTCAATACCCAAAAGGTCATGCCTATAGATTGCAAAATGCATTCCAGTCTTGCTTGAACTCTAAACAACGAAAAACAAACATTGGATCAAAAATGCATCTTACATTTAAATTAAATGCCCAGAAATTTATATATGCACAATAAAGAGCAATATAACCTAGCATTATTTTCAAGAAACATTACTTGATATTTAATACTTCTCATAGATTTACCTGTATAGCGTATTCTGTTTTTCCCTGATTCTATCTGGATAATCTTTGTGGAAATTGTATTTTTTTACGTAATTCAAATATCCCATTAACATTGGAGAAGTATATAATAGCTGATTGCTATGGTAAGGAAATTACTTTGCTGGAATTTTTTTGTATGGCCCTGATGATCTGCCAACCAATTGATGCAGTTCTTTCTCTGGGCAAAAATTGCTTCCCCTTGATCATGCTGTGGTTCCAGGCTAGCACCTTGATGCTACCAATGAAGCTGTTGGTTGTGTATCCATGGTGGCCTGAGCCACCACCGACCAAGTGTTTCAACAAAGCTGAAGACATCAACATCACTCAACTGACAAAGAGAAATGAATATGTGTCAGATCAACACCTCCATAACTGAAATGCTCATGCCTCAAACCAAATGGAAAATATTTATAAGAGCTGGGAGTCTTGTGGTGATGAAATGGGGCTGGGCCATCCTAAGGTATTTATAGCTGAAATTATATTGTTTTGAAAGTAAATATACCTCAGCCTACCTATTCACTCTTTTTTTTTTTTTGAACTATCCTTTTAGTCTATTACCATCAAAAGGTGGCTCCGTTGCTTTGTCCAATTGCAAAAAAGGAAGATCCAGAATTGCTTTTCCCTGTGGCCTGTCTCCAAGCTTTGGCTGAGATGTTTCTTACAGTCCTCTACCTGACTATTTTCTGAGGCGGCATGGCTTGTGCTCCAGAACAGAGGAAGCTGACGTATATTTGGCCATTTTTTGAGCAAGACTCATCTATTTGGTAACAATGTTCATTTGTTCTAGATTTATGAATGATGTATAGATATTTATCTGGATCTCAATTTACTTCACTGGAAACATATTGGATTTCTTGCTTGAGGTGTATTATTTCTTCATTTACTTATCTTCTAGCTTTAGTTTGGTGTTTCTTGCACTCTGCAGAATTTTATCTGAGTGTGTTGGCTTATGCTACTGAATGGATAAAGCTGATGTGTATTTTGATCTTTTTGTGAGCAAGACTCATCTCTAGTGTCAATCCTCATGTGTTTTGGATATATGAATGATGTGGAAAGGTTATGCCTGGATCTAAATCTACTTTGCTAGAATGCGTGATTCGATATCTTGCTGAAATTGGGGAAGGCCGGTGTGTCAGATACTGCTGCTAGGTTGTGTGATCAAAATTTTGATTTATGTGAGTTGCTCCTCACAATATCACAAGATAGTGCTCATCTGCCAATTAGGACGTGGATATTAACCCTAAAGGCTCACATCTAATGTGTATGGTATTGTTTGCATGCACTCTGCTTTGGCTTGGCCGGCTCAAGTGGGAATCTAAAAGGCATTTACTCTGACTTGCAAGGTGCAACTCTTGGCTCCCTAAATTGTACACTTAGTGAACTTGAATGTTACAAACCTGCACGTAATTATGGCCTCCTCCCGTGTTCTGTGTTTTTTCTGTCAAATTGAACTGATTCCTGTGAAATTTTTGTGATTACTATGAAATTCCTGCGTTCCAAAGGGGCTAAGTTATTATTCTATAATGTTGGTAAGTCCTCGAGAAAACATACAAGGCCAGGTTGTATACATAAATGCCAAAATTGCAATTCAAGAACTCAGCTACATATGAATGTTTCAGCAGGTACCTACTGAAGAATATCAAGAAATAGAACTAAGGCCCACAAGGAAAATGGTAAATCAATCAATTAGAAAACTACATAAAAGACTGAGGTAAATTTATTCAATCAATTTAATTACTATGCTTAGACTCACCAGCATGGTCATCATCTCCATCTATAATATTTTTTCAAAAGTTGGTGCCGTTTCAAGCTCCTTCAAGATTTTTCTTCCTTATCCATAAGCATTCAACATCAAGCCCTTATACTCTTGCAGGTGCCAATCTTTGACAATGTATCTTCTTCAAGGGAGAGATGGTGTACATATAGGCACGTGAGTGCGATCCAAGATGACATATGTATCTACCGTCACGTCTTAAAGTACTTTATGTGCGTTGTACAGCGGATGACATTTTGTACCATAGTGCATGGATTGTTGCGACAATGCATGATCCATGCACCAAGAGTTACCTTGCTGCGTACTCCTCCATCCTGAATTGATGTCATTTAGATGTCCTAAATGACATCATTTACTGAATGGGGGGGGGGGGGCGTGAAACTAGCATATCTTTGATTTTTGACACAAATATCATCTTTTTTTATTTAGAACACACATAAAGTACATTAAGATGTGGCGGTAGTATAAAGATGTCATCTAGGATTGCCCTTGCGTGCCTATGTATATACCACCCCTCCCTTGAAGAAGATACATTGTCAAAGATTTGGCACCTACAAGTGCATAAGGGCTTGCGGTTGAGTGCTTATGGGTAAGGAAAAAAATTCCTCTAGTATTTTGATGGAGCTTGAAAAATACCATAGATGGAGAAGACAACCATTCCGGTGAGTTCAACTAAGCATAATATCATTAAATTGATTGAATGAATTTACCTATTCTATTATAGAGTAGTTTTGTAATTACTTGATTTACCTTTCCATGTGGACCTTAGTTCCTTTTCTTGCTATTCATGTGCAGGTCTACCCTTCTGAAACATCCATATGTAGCAAAGTTCTTAAATTGCAATTTTTTTGCATTTATTTATACAGGTTTTTGTATGTTTTCCTTGAGGATTTAGCTCCATTGGAGAGTAATAACATATAATTGCATTCTGTTTTGCAGCATTTAAGCTCACAAGCGTACAATTTAGACAGTCAAGGGTTGGACCTTCCAAGTTAGAGTAATTGCTTTTTAGATTCCCACTTGAGCCGAATGTGGCAAAGAAAATTGAAAACAATGCCATAATTATCAGATATGAGTCTTAACATCCACAACCTACATGGCAGATAAGCACTATCTGCTGATATTGTGAGGAACAACTCAGGTAAATTAAAACAAAATTTTGATCATGCAACCTAGCTGCAGTATCAGACACATTGGCCTTCCCCAATTTCAGCTAGATATCCAATCATGCAAGACAACAAAGTAGATTTAGATCCAGGCATAACCTTTACACATCATTCATATGTCCAGAATACATGAAGATTGACACTAGAGATGAGTCAAAAAGTTCAAAATACACATCAGCGCAATCCATTCAATAGCATAAGCCATGCCACCTCAGATAAAAGACACATTGGCCTTCCTCGATATCAGCAGGATATCTAATCACACATTCTAGCAAAGTAGATCTAGATCCAGGCCTAACCTTTACACATCATTCCTATATCCAGAAGACAAGAACACATGAAGATTGACACAAGAGATGAGATAAAAAAGGCCAAAATGCACATCAGCTTTATCCATTGAGTAGCATACACCATGCCACCTCAAACAAAAGTCTTCAGTGTGCAAGAAACACCACAACTAAAGCTTGAAGAAAAGTAACTGAAGAAAAAATTAATCTCAAGCAAGAAATTCAATCATGTTTCCAGTCAAGCAAATTGAGATCCAGATAAACATGTACACATCACTCATACATCCAGAAATATCTGTTGGTGTCAATCCGAATGGTTTTGGAATTATGAATGATGTGTAGATGTTTATCTTGATCCACATTTACTTTGCTGGGAATATGATGGAATTTCTTGCTTGAGATGCATTGTTTCTTTAGTAACTTATTGTCAAGCTTTAATTGTGGTGTCTCTTAAACACTAGAGACTTTTATCTAAGGTGGCATGGCTTATGCTACTGAATGGATAAATCTGATGTGTATTTTGACCTTTTCGAGTCATCTCTAGTGTCAATCTTCATGTATTTTGGATATATGAATGATGTGCAAAGGATGTGCATGGATATAAATCTTCTTGCTAGAATGTATGATTGGATATCTTGCTGAAATGGAGAAGGTCGGTGTGTCCTTTACCCGAGATGGCATGGCTTATGCTACTGAATGGATAAAGCTGATGTGTATTTTGACTTTTTTGAATCATCTCTAATGTCAATCTTCATGTATTCTGGAAATACGAAAGATGTGTAAAGGTTATGCATGGATCTAAATCTACTTAGCTAGAATGCATGATTGGATGTCTTGCTGAAATTGGGAAAGGCCGTTGTGTCCGATACTGCAGCTACATTGTGTGATCAAAATTTTGTTTTACGTGAGTTGTTCCTCACAATATCACCAGATAGCGCTTAGTTACCACTTAGGTTGTGGATGTCCATACTTAAGACTCACATCTGATACATATGGTATTGTTTGCACTTTTGCCATGGTTGGCTCAAGTGAGAATCTAAAAGGCATATACTCAGACTTGCTAGGTGCAACCCTTGGCTGTCTAAATTGTACACATGAACTTAAATGTTACAAAGCAGTATGTTATTATAAGTTATTACTCTCCTACGGAGCTAAGTCCTCGAGGAAAACATACAAGGCCAGGTTGTATAAATAAATTCAAAAATTTCAATTTAATAACTCAGTTACAAGGCCAACCAAATTTTCAAGTACCAGACTGGCCGCCAAATCATCAGAAACTCCAGCAACACCCCTTCTGGAGTCAGGTTTTCACCCACCAGAGTCTCTGACAGCATCCTTCTGGAACCAAAGTTTTAAGTCCGAGACCACCCCTTCTGAAACCAGAGTTTACCCACAGGAGTGTCTGGTGAAAGAACCAGAGTGTACGAAACTACCCCTTCTGAAGTGAGTTTAGACTCACCAGAGTATCCAGTATCTAATCAGAGTATCCCAAAATGTTAATTTTTAGTAGTTTTAGTCAGAAATCAAATCTGATTTACTACCAGTTTGCACTACTAAGAATCAACAGGTTTCCCTAGGAATCGAAACCCTAAGTAAAGAGTAAAAAATCCTAGGGACAATATTTCCCTAGGAACTGTTTTAGGGAACGATTCGTAGGGAAAATGTCGACAAGAAATCAAGAGTGCCCTACCGCTTTTTGAAGAACCGTAGGGAAACAAATCTTTCCCTACGAAAGAAGTTCATAGCGAAAGTTTTGGGTCCCAGTTAAAAAAAATAAAAATGTCGCGGCCCCTGCCCGCGCGGCTCCCGAGGTATGGTTCTCTAGCCGCCGTCCGACCGCTGCACGCTCGCCGCCGGCCACCGCTGCAGCCTGCCCCCGTGCCACCGGTTGTCATTGCCTTACTCCAGGACGCAGCTCACCGCACTGCCGGCCGCAGGCGCAAGCTTCCAGGGCGCCGCTCGCTGCACTGCCGCTCACTGTGCCGCCGACCCGCGCTCCTCCTGCTGCCACTGCCTTGCTCCAAGGTGCAGCTTGCTGCGCTGCTGCTCACCGTGCCGCTGCCGTCGCATGCTCCTCCGTGCGCCATGACTGCAGCCTGCTCATCGCGCGAACACCAGGGCACAACTCGTCGCACGAACTCCAGCACAAGCACACCTTCATCTGCATCGATTCACAACAAGAACTGAAATCACAGATGTACACATACGTATAAATCTTGATGGCATTCTTGTTGGCTAGCAAATGGATTGAACCTCGATGACGGCCGCTGGTGCTGCCTGTAGCCGTTCGCCGCTGATGCATGTCAAATCCGGCCGCGCCGACGATGTCGCCGGTTGTAGCCATTCAGACCTGCGGCTCGCCGCTCCTCCACCCTGCCGACGACCTCGCCACGCGCCGCTCATCCGCTTTGCACCACCGACGCTGATGCCAAAAGCCGGAGCCGCTGCTTTGCCCTGCCGGAAGCCGCAGCCTTGTGTTGCTACTGAGAGAGAGACAAGGCTGGAGGAGATAAGATTTGGGAGAGAGAGAGAGAGAAGAGAGATTTAAAATTACTCGGCGGGCTTTGATTTCCCTAGGAAACTAACCTCTCCTAGGGAAAGATTTTAATTTCCCTAAGAACTCGAGGGACAGTGACATTTTCCTAGGAAACTTGAATACCCTAGGGATAATTTTGAATTTCCTGCGATTCAACAAAAACCCTAAGGAACGAAAATATTTCCTAGGAAAAACTATTGATTCCAGCAGTGTTAGGATTCAACCCCTCACTGGACAAGATCATCCCATCTCTGTATAAAGAGGCACAAAGCCCATTAAAAAGGTAACCAATCGTTATTATCAAAGTACCTTACAATTTTCACCTCTCAAAGCAATGAATCGATGCAACAAGCATGTTGATGAAACACACACACGCACGCACGCACACAAGCACGCACAAACATATACACATCATTGTAATTTTAGAGCTTGTATGCTAAATAAACATGCTATGATACTACTCCACAATAAGCTTTTATAAACATGTCATTTGAACGAAGCTGCCATCAAATTATCAATAGCATAACTTTCTCACTGAAGAATCACAATAAACATTGGGTTGTAAACACTGAGTCATTGATCAAAATTTCAAGTACTCTATTCAATTGACAAGAGAAGTAAACAATAAGTTAGTGAACACAACCTTAACTGCCTACTGAAGTGAAGAGAAAACAATGCTTGGCAGCTGCAGTCCTCTTCCTTTTCCTGACGTTTCTTCTTTGCCTGCAACAATCCAAGCAAAGATTCAAAAACAAAGAATAAGCAAGAAGAAGATCAACATCTAACTAAGAAAAAAGCAAGGCAAAAACTAAAAATAACATATGAAAACCCGGCAATGCCGATCTTTCTGGTTGCACCCTGAACCTTCTAGTGTGTGGATCTTCCTGCACTTGCTAGGATTAGGAAAGGACCACCAGAGAGAGAGAGAGAGAGAGAGAGAGAGAGAGAGAGAGAGAGAGAGAGGAGCACGCGAGCACAGTCGCAGAAGGCATCAGCGGCACGGCACAGGGATCCAGGGCTAGGGGAGTCAAGGTAGGTGCAGATGAGGAGTCCGCAACAGCCGCTGCTGTGATGCATAACGGGTGTGCATAGAGGAGATGTGAGAGGAGGCTTGGCATGGCGGGGAACGACTCGAGAGATAGTGTGAGACCCATGGGAAAATGCCGAACTCTCATGGCTTGTTGGTGTTGGTAAACAACGAGAAATAGTCCTATGTTAATAGTTCAAAGAGAGATGACCAACATAAATAACCACTAATCCAGTATAGTAACCCCAGATTAATCTTTTTATGTGAAACGAAGATGAGAGTGTAAGCAGGTTGCTGTGTAGGTGTGGTCCACACAGCATATGCCGGGTATGAGTCATATTTGAGTCTACGCTATTACATATTAGTATCAGAACCGACCTTCATTGTGTTACAGACATGTAGATCAGAGGAGCAGATACGATGTGCATGGCGCATGGGCCCTATGTGGCCATGGCATAACACATATGTTGTCACTGATGTACAGATGTGGCCATGGTGGATCGATCCTGTTCATCTATCCCTAGTATGGGTGCGTTGCTTCGACGAAGACGTTGAGTTCTTTAAGGGCGAGAGTCTGTGAGGCTCATAAAAAAAAAAGGCTCAACTCCCACAGCTTCTTGGTGTAGGTAAACCACTAAAAATAGTCCCACCTTTCTAGTTCAAAGAGGGATGGACCAACTGTTAGCTTCATGACCTTTGAAGTCCCCTAAAATATATAAATTGATTTTGGTGATTGAATGAACAACATAGGTAACGGTTGTAATTATAGGTTTCGCCTGGCTAATTCTACATCAATATAGTGGGCTTCCTCGATGGATGACAAGTACGATCTCAAGAAGAGGAGTTTCTGGACGTCGGAGGACCATGGCTAAGGATTAGCTAGAGAGTCCATAGGACCGCCGATACTATTAAGAGGGGTAAGGTCATTTGTCTCCTGTCATACAAGTGTTAGAGGGTGTAAATGCTCTTTAGATCCTTAGAAAGCACTGGAGTTGGTAGAGGAAGCGAAGCCGAAGACCAAAGCTCAAGTCCAGCTGAAGAAGCAGTCACCGGACAGTCTGATGAGCCCTGAAGGAGCCAGTCCAATGAGAGGTGCTCTCTAGGGTCGAGGTGAAGCAGTCACCGGACAGTTCGGCGGTGCAGTGAGCGGACAGTCCAGGGAGCCAGAAGCTTAAGTCTAGAGAAGATGTCTCTGAGAGTCCAAAAGTGAATGTCACCGGACAGTCCGATGAAGGTATAAACCCGACAGTCCGGTGTTCTATGGAACAGATTCTAGAGAGGGTGTTTCCCTGGCCAAATGGAGGAAAAGGTCACCGGATAGTCCGGTGATTTTACAAAGAAGTCAGCTTTATGACATCACGTTGCAACGATTGTTTCTGGACTTTGAACCTATTTAAACCGTGGAAGGGGACATTTTGTTGTGTGTCTAACATCTAAATTGCTGAAGAAAACTTGTGAGAGGACAAAGGACACCACCAAGAGAGCACAAGACAAGATTGGAGATCTTTGGTTCTAGTAGGAGAGTGATACGGAGCATTCATACATTTCTAGAGCTTGTGAGGCTTGAGAGGAGTGATCTTTGCCTATTACTCTTGGTTTGGACAGCCTAGACCAGCTAGGGGTTCATGTTCGAGCTTCTGATGCGATTGTGGAAGACAACGTCATGTTTGTATGCAGTTTCAGGTTCTCTGTTCGAAAGGGACACTAAGAAGAAGCGTCCGAGCCTTGAAGGCTTACTCTAGCGCTTGAGTATTGTGTGCGACAGTCGGGCTGCCAATGACTTCACTCCAAAAGTGAAGCGTACTAGCATTGTTTCGGGAACGACAGGAGGAACTAAGACTCTGACGGGAGTGGTTCAATGAGGATTAGGAGAAGGCGCCTACCTTCCAAGACCTCGAGAAAAAATCACTGAGCACTCTCTCTCTCTCTTTACTTACCGCATTTACTTACCATTGAGTAAAGTGATAGGTTGTTCTTTGATTCCTCTTGGTGACTATCATGCTAATGCTTGCTTATTGTTTTTATCTTTCCACTAGCATATATATATATATATATATATATATATATATACACATATGAGTCTGACACTTTCGAAGAAAACCGCGAGCTTTAATGCCTATTTTGCTAACACTGGTGAGAACTTGCCAAAGGTTACACCTACAGGATAGGTTCTCCATTACAGATGGACAAATATTCTTATCCGCAGATCAAAAGAAGTACAGTCTCGCTTTTCTTTGACACTCAAGTGTACGGCATCTGCCGTGCTTAGGCCCCTTCTTCCCTTCCCTGACCCAAAATCTTATTCGATGGCCCGAGAGATGTGGTGGAAAAGACTGCTTTTGTGGATCCTGCTGACTTGATTGGGTGACCCGGGCGGGGGCTCGCTTTTTGGGAAGCCCGTTCCCACCGCGCTCACGGCCCTCAATTTAGAGCGAAGGCAAAGAAAAATAATAACGAGACCCCCCTTTTGTATAAATATTTCACGTTTCAAATGTAAGTTTGAAAGATTGCACTGCTCTTTCTTTTTCTGCGCAAAAAAAATGTGTCGGGTTCGAATCCCTCCTCGCCCACAGCCTTCCAAAGGGGGAAGGGCCTCCAAAAGGTGAATTAGGAATTTATCTGGTTTTGGCCTACTTGAATTGCTTAGGTTTGCTTCCATTGTGATTGAGTCACATAGTTTACATTCGTAGCGAAATTAGTCTTACAGATCCACCAATTCAACTCTCCCTACTCAGTGTCTTTGATCTTTATACCAACTTCACTAGCCAATGACCCAAAACATAGTAACTCTAGATTAATCGTTTTACGTAAAAAGAGCACGAAAGCGTAAGCGAGTTACTGTGTAGGTGTGACCTATGCAGCGTGTGCGTGGGCATTAGCTGTATTTGGGCTTGGGTGTAAGAACAAAAAAAAACTAGCGGGCTAAGACATTTAGCGGATGGTATATCAAACAGCTAATAGCAAGGGCTATAGAAGGCTCTAGCGGTTAAATTGTACTGCAAACACAAATAACCTAACCGCAAAAAAATCTGCTGTAGTGGGCTATAGCAGAAGCTATAACCGGCTATTTGTTTCCAGGGTTAGAACAAAGAGAGAGGCACAGTGATGGGTGTGGGCTAGGGGTGGCACGTGGAGGGATAAGGGCTCAGGTTCATGCCACCCTTGGCACGCGGAGAGCTGCAGGCTGCGGGAGTCTGGTAGGAGACTCATGAGAGAGACGCTACCGCCGCACTCCATGCGACACGCATGGAGAGACAAAGCTCACAAGGACTAGGTTGCGACTTCGGGAATCAATTACTGTAGAAGGTGAGCGGTAACGGGCCTCCACAAGCTGGATCAGATAGCACTGTTAATCGCTTATGGTCCACTCAAACCAAACAATTGGGAATGTACTCCTTTCGTTCCAAAGTATAAACATTTTTTAAGTTTAGTCAAAGTCAAACTTTTATCACTTTGACCTCTAATAATATATATATAATAATGTTTTATCATATTAAAAATTATATTTTTTAATTCATCATTAAATAAACTTTCATAAAATTATATTTTTATATTAAAAATTTATAATTTTCTAGATATTATTGATAGAATTTAAAATTTTTTGACTTATCCAAAGTTAGAAATGCTTATATTTTAGAGCGGAGGTAGTAAATGGTAGCACTGAAATCTGATTACGGAGCAAAAAGGCCCAACCAAACACCTCCTTATATCTAGTGATCCTCCTCTTTGTTATGGAATGGAATTGTTGACATCCAAAAATCAGAATCACCGGAGTGTCCGGCATATTGCCGGAGGGTCCGGCAAGCTTTCTCAGGTTTAAGGCATCTGGCCTGCCGGAGTGTCCGGCATCATGCCGGAGTGTCCGGGAAGCCCTCTCAGATTCAGGCACTTGGCCCACCGGAGTGTCCGGTCTCACCCCGGACTGTCCGGCGTCGAAGTGTCTGGCACTATGTCGGATTGTCCGATAGGCCCTCTCGGATTGAGATTTTTCAACTCACCGGAGCCTCTGGCAACATGCCAGATTGTCTGGCAAGCCGTCTCGGGTTGGGGCATGAAGCCCACCGGAGGGTCCGGCATTATGCCAGACTGTCTGGTGAGTCCTCTCAGGTTCTCAAACATTCTAGTATTTGACCGAAGACTCCGGTCACCGGAGTATCCAGCACCTTACCAGACACTCCGGTAGTATCGATTTTAGAAGGTTTTCAGCAGATCAATTCCAATTTGTTTCCTAACTTGGGGGTTCTGTTGCCCTGCGAGATAAAACCAACCCACCTCTATAAAATAGAGGCCCATGACCAGTTGAGGGGTATCCCAATCGAACCTATCATTTACTTTTACATTTTATTCTTCTTCAAACCCTAATCTCCTTACTTGACCCTCATGCTGTTCTTCCTTCGTCTCGACGACGACCGAAGGTGATCCGGTTGGCTTGACCGAGCCCAGATCACCCATAAGACGATCCTCCTCCAATAGGGTCCCTATCGAGGCGGGGTTGTCTAGGTGCTGTCCCAAATCCGGTGTTGAAGAAACATCGGCATTCTCACACACGGATGTGCGAGCGGTGTGTTGGGTCGGACCCGATTTCGGTGTCAACACACTTTTTGGTGACTCCGCTGGGGAACGAGTGATTCTAGTTGCACAAAACAGAATCGTCATTTTCCACCATCAACTCCGAGATCTCGACGACGACATCATCATGCCATCCTTAGACAAGTTGCCCTAGGAGATGCGCAAGGCGTTCCTAGAGCACCGGAAGGCCTCCAAAGAGGCGCGCAAGGCGCAGGAAGAGCGAGAGCTGAAGGAGTACTTGGGGTGTTTCAAGAAGGACCGTCAAGGCGTGATCTCTCCAGTGAAGGAACCTGTTCTTCCAACCATCCTGAACATCTTCACACCCTCCTATTACTTTTGAAGACATTTCGTCTTATTTTGCCGATTTAAAAAAAGTCTTGAACAATGATATGCAATATATGATTTAAGAAAACTTGACCAAGTCATCTAAAAATGCTAGTATTGCATCATCTTCTCATGTTGTGCATGTAGATCCTCCTGCTAGTACATCGGCGCCTACTACATCTAGTGTAGACCAAACTTCAAATGGCATGCCGTTGAACTCGTTTAGTGGGCAAACTAATTTTCTGTCTCATGCATAAACTAATACTTTGATAGTGTCTCCCGCTAGCGTAGTGCCGATCACTAGCATCCTCAATCCAGCTACAAACCGATTGAATAAATTAGCTAATTTTGTTTCTCCTTACCGTACCGTTGCATATAGTACTCCACCTATCCCACCAAGCAGTACGGGTATCCCTTATGGCCCCATCCCTAATGAATTATTTAGTGCCATGAAAGCAAACACGCATCCGTCACCACCGGACACATCCACTAGGCCACCTCTTCCCAACATAGAGTAGTGTATGGCACGCATTAGGGACTTAAGCAAATAATTTCGTGAGATGTTAGGGGTGGACCTTAAGGAAAGAGACCGAATTTATCAAAAACCGTACCCACGTATTTTCATTCGGTCCCATATCTCGTTGGATGACGTGTTCTCGACTTTGTCAAATTTAATGGCGAAGATAGCAAAACCACTTGGTAGCACGTTAGACAATATATAGCATAACTAGGAGAAGAGGGTTTTAGTGAGGCTTTGAAAGTACAGTTGTTTTCATTGTCACTAACCAGAACCATTTTCTTTTGTTTTTCATCATTGTCCCTGGGCCACATGTACACGTGGGACTTTTTAGAGCGCAAGTTCCATGATCACTTTTATTTTGGGGACAACAAATTAAAGTTGTCACATTTGACATCGGTTCGGCAAGAGAAAGACAAACTCGTCGTTGATTATCTCCGACGGTTTAGAGAAGTTAAGAACCGATAATTTAATTTGACAATTTTAGAAAAGGATTTAGCCAACTTAGCTTTTAGTGGTTTACGGTAGCACCTTAGGAAGAAGTTGGAGAGATATGATTTTCTTAAGCTCACTCACCTCCAACAATAGACTTCGGCTCAAGAAAACCAAGGCAAAGAAATAAAACATGACTACAAGACTCGTACAGCGTGCACGTCATGGAATATGATTCAGATAGCTCTGATGATGATTTTAATGACATTTTCGCTGTCGAGTTCGTTTGGCCATCTAAGGCCAAATCGTTTCGCCATATATTTTTAAATTTGTCATAACGATTTTTTTTTGAAATTTTTATGTAATTATCTGAAAGTTAAACAAATCAAATGCCCTTAATTGGTGAAATCCAAAAAGAAAAACCAGAAGCAAATCTTCTCACGTACTACCCATTACTACCAGATCGCTGAAATGTGGATCCAAAACCACATGACCGTGACCATGTAGTACGCCAGTGGATCCCGGCACAGAAAAACCAAGCTGGATACTTATAACTGCATGGTAGACAGTTTGAGCTCTTTATGATTCAAGTTTTTATCTTACTACGTTGATAATCAAACCCTCCATGGAAGATTAAAAGTTAACTAGTCTTGATATCCGTGCTAACGCTACGGTCTAGAAAAAATACTGATTTAAGAAAATAATATGTCTAATATTAAAAATTTGAAGTTTCACTAATATAAAATAACAGATGGATGGCAGCAACGGAAAAAGTAACAACTTTTATTGATGACATATAAAAATGTTGTATGAAATAAAGTGTTCGCCTCCATAGGTTGCTCACGTCCCTACAAAGAAAAAGATCCATTTTATGGTGCATCTGAATGGTTTTCCAATAACTTTTTTTTAATCTCATATATTTGTTCCAGGTAGTTGTGTTTTGTTAATTAACATAGACAGTGTGGGCCTAACATCTGAGAGATCTGGAAAAGCTCATCTGTTAGATCTTAAGAGATGTTTGTAGAGAGATTTCATCCGTCAGATTTGTAAAAAAGAACAACTCTGTGAGCATTTTTTGTGTGCACTAGTCTAACCTATCTATGTTGAGTAGTGTACCTAGAAAAGAAAAACAATGCTTTTTAAGTAGTAGTGATTACCACACCTAGCGCTGATTTAATGTGTTCTGGTAGCTAAAGGGAATTTAAAACCACAAAAATCCTCCTTGAAATTTGAGTTAGAGCAGGGGGTGGTAACGGACTGAGAATTTTGACTTAGCCTAGTCAAGAGCAGAGCCATAAAAATACTGGGACAAATTTGAATAAAACTTCGATTTAAATTTGAAAAGTGCCGAAACAGTCTGTGAAAAGGGTAGCGGGCCGTGCACCTTTACCAAGCATAGCGGTGTGTTAGACGCCGAAATCGGATCCAGGCTAACACACCGCGCGCACGTCCATATGCAGGAATGTCGATGTATCTTCAACGCTGGGTTTGGGGCAGCACATAAACAATCTCACCTCGGAAGGGACTCCGTCGGAGGAGGATCATCTTAAGGATGATTCGGGCGGGGTCAGACCAGCCAGATTGCCTTTAAACGTCGCCGGGACGAAGGAAGAACAACAAAAGGGATCGAGTAAGGGGATTAAGATTTGAAAGAGAACGAAATGTAAAGGTAAAATGATAGGTTCAATTGAAATAATTCTCAACCGGTCATGGGCCTCTGTTTTATAGAGGAAGGATAGTCTTATCTCGCAAGGAAACTAATCCCACGAGTTAGGAAATAAATAAGAATCAATCTGGGGAAAACTTTCCTAAATCAGCATTACCGGAGTCTCTGATAAAGTGGCAGACACTTCGGTGACCGGAGTCTCTGGTAAGATGCCGGAAATTCCGTCGTGTAATTCTGAGAACCCGAGAGGACTTAGTGGATACTCTGGCAACGTGCCGGACACTCCGATGGGCAAAATGCCCAAACCCGAAAGGGCTCATCGGATACTCCATCAACGTGTCAGGACACTCCGGTGGGCTAAATGCCCGAACCCGAGAGGGCTCACCAGACCCTTCGGCAGCGTGCCGAACACTACGGTGGGCTAAGTGCCCGAACCCGAGAGGGCTCACCGGACACTCCGGTAACATGCCGGTGAGCCAAGTTCCTGAGCCAAAGAGAGCTCATCGGACACTCCGGCAACGTGCCGGACACTCTGGTGGGCTAAGTGCCCAAACCCGAGAAGGCTCACCGGACACTCCGACAATGTGCCGGATACTCCGGTGGCCCTGTGATTTTTTGGGTGTCAACATATGCTCCCTGTTTTTTGGTGAAGTTCCTACACTATAAAATATTTAAGCACCCAAATACCTCTAAGGGCGATGGTTTTTTTTCACTCATCGGCCATTGTATTCAACTTTGGCAACGATGTTCTTCAGATCAGCCACTCTTCTCTTATGCTTCGTGCCATACACTTGGATGATACTTTTTCAAGTATTAGCCATTAAGGGCCCTAGGTAATGATCCTCCGCGAATATCTTCGAACATGTATGCGTTTCTAGCAATGACTTTTACTAGTCGGTATGGCCCTTCCCAACTAGGAGACTGTTTTCCGAACTTGTTGCTTCTTGAGCCTATGGGTAGAATAGTTTTTCAAACCAATTTGACCACCTGAAAAGTTTTGACTTTCACCTTCTTATTGCAGGCTCTAGCAACTCTAGCCTTGTCTCGCTTAATTTCTTTCAATGCATTTAAACGCTTATCGATGACTTTATCGATATTGTCTAACATTAGAGTTCTATACTCATCGGTTCATAAATCATTTTTTTGGCTAACCTTAGAGCTCCAAGATTTACCTCGACGGGTAAAACGGGCTTTTATCCATACACAAGTTCATAGGGCGTTACCTTAGTTGCCCGATGCCTAAATATCCGTTGAGCCCACAATGCTTCCGATAAGACTTCATGCCACCTCTTGGGATGGTCTTCTATCTTTTTCTTAATGAGTTTAATCAATATTTTGTTACTAGACTCGGTCTGCCATTGATCTGAGCATAATATGGAGATGAATTGAGTATCCTAATTCTGTAGGATTCAACAAACTCTTTAACACGACCAGACGTAAAGGAAGTACTCTGGTCGTTAGTTAAAGTTTGAGGTATGCCGAATCTATGAATAATGTGCTCGGTAAGAAACTCAATTACCTCTTTGTGCGTTATGTTCTTAAGAGCCACCGCTTCGGTCTATTTGGTGAAGTAATCCGTCGTGACAAACACGAAATGATATCCCTTCGAAGATAGAGAATATATTTGCCCTATGAAGTCCAATCCCCATTCTTGAAATAGCCATGATTTTATGATGGGGTTCATCATAGCTGCGGGTGTGAATTGATGTTTGCAAATCTTTGGCACTCTTAGCATCCTTTGTAGTAGCGGTAACAATCAGCAATCATGGTTGGCCAATAGAATCCGGCCCTCCTTAATAACCATTTCATTTTTGGAGCCGATTGATGCGTATCATACTCTAATCGGTTTGAGAATTTAAAGTGTACATTATAAGGAGATGCTAAAACCACACCAACACCTTGACCCTTTTTACAAACCGATCCATCAAAATATAACTTTCAAGAGGTAAAAGTAACATATGCAACATCTAGTTCATGCTCTAAATCAATCCGATGTTTAACAATAAAATTAGCAATAATTTAACCTTTCATGAATTTCAACGATTCATAAACCAAATCATATTCAATCAATACATAAACCCATTCACCAAGCCTACCACTAGAAATCGGCCTATGCAACATATGTTTAATAACATCAGTTTGACAAGCAACCACACAAGTGCTAGATAGCAAATAATGTCTCAACTTGGTGCAAGCATGATACAAGAAAAAACATAGTTTTTCGATAAGTGTGTACCTTGTTTTCGTATCCACCAACCGTCAGCTCGCATAAGTGATCACGTACTCCTTTCCTTTGGCTTGTGTCAAAATAGCACCAACCACATCATCCTCCGCCGCTACGTAAAGATGGAAAGGGACTTCTCCCTTAGGCACCTTAAGCACCGGTGACGAAGACAAGTACTCTTTGATCTTCTCAAAAGCATCTTGCTGTTTTGCCCCCCAAGTAAATTTGGCTTCATTCTTTAGTCGAAGAATAGGAGTAAATACATTAATCTTTTCTGACAAGTTGGAAATGAATCGCCTTAAGTAATTTTCCTAAGAAGCTTTGCAACTCTCTCTTACATGTCGGCTCTTGCACGTTCCTAATTACTTCTATCTTCTTAGGATCTACTTCTATGCTCTTTTCATGAATTATGAAGCCTAAAAACTTTTCGGCCGACACACCAAAAGCACATTTGAGCAGATTCATTTTCAAACTGAAACGACGCATTCGATCCAAGGCAAGTTGCAAATCGGCCAAGTGAGAATCTAAAGCGACCGATTCGATTACCACATCATCTATGTAAACCTCTATGATAGCATCAAGCAAAATATGAAAGATAAAGTTCATGACTCTTTGATATGTGGCATCCGCATTCTTTAATCCGAAAGTCATGACAACTCACTCAAGCAATCCTACAAAACCGAGACATCTAAAAGCAGTTTTAGACATATCCACTTCGGCCATTTAAATTTTGTTGTATCTCGCATTACCATCAAGAAAGCTAATAACTATATGGCCAGAAGCATCATTAATCAACATATCGGCTATGAGCACAGGATATTCATTTTTAGCAGTGGCTCGATTTAAATTTGTGAAATCAATGCAAACTTTAATCTTACCGGTGTTATTCTTTTCCACCGGCACGATGTTGGATATCCACTCCGCATACCTGCAAGGTCTTATAAATTTTACATCAAGTAATCAGTTAATTTCTTATTTAATCCGATCATGCATATTTGGGTTTAACCTCCTCATCAGTTGCTTAAAAGGTCTAAAATCAGATTTTATTAGAAGCCAATGTTCAACTAACTCGCGGCTCAACCCGAGCATTTTATTATAAGACCATGCAAAACAGTTCACATATTCTTTTAGTAAACTGATTAACTTCACCTTATAATCAGCTTTTAGATTTTTATTTATATAAGTTGGTCTCGAATTATCATCGCTGCCAAGGTTCACCTTCTCAAGAGGATCGGTTGATGTGAATCATTGTCGTAACTTATCCATATCTTCTATTTACTTAATAGCTTCTCACATATCCTTCATATTGAACCGATAGTGTTCCACTCTCTTTTGCAACCAATCAAGATTAGAATCTATTAAATCACATTATATGATTGAGCCGATTTTCCATCAGCTTTACATTGACCGATACAAAACTATCTCTAGTTACACTAAGAAAATCATAATCTGTCAAGTCTAAACCGGTCAAGCACTTGACGGTGTCATGCGTCAAAGAAAATGATTCAGCCATAGCAATACAAGCCGATGCATCCGCATGAACCACCTCTACATCATCACCAATCCATTGTATCAAGAATTGGTGTAAGGTAGAAGGAACGCATTTATTGCCACGAATCCAATCACGCCCTAAGATCAAGCTATAACTACCGCGCACATCGGCAACAAAGAAAGTGGTAGCCATGGTTTTGCTTTCAACAGTGAGTTCCATTGAAGCGATCCCCTTAGCCTCAATAAGGTCTCTTCCTCCTACACCGTTCAAAGTCATGTTGATCCGGATGAGTTCGTCATCAGCCTTACCTAGCTTCTTAAACAAAGAATACGGCATTAGATTAATAATAGCACCGCCGTCCACAAGTATGCGAGAAATCGGTGAACTATTAATATAACCTCTCACATAGAGGGGTTTCAAATGGTTCTCCGATTTCTCGAGCTTTTTGAAGATAGCACTTTTCGGTCTAAAATCGAATTGTGCCACGACTTCTTCTTCCTCTATAGGAAAGGAATAAGCAAATGGTGTTAATGTACATACTTTTTTGAGGTGGTATAGGCTCGTAGTCTAAGAGGTCGTCATTGTCAAACTCAGATACATCGACGTCTCTCGTGGGTGAGGGTGCTGTGAAGTCCTCTCCCAAGACGGCGTCGACCAAACCAAGTAGCTTCGGAGTAGCCTCCGCTTCCTCCGTCATGGGTGGAGTAGGGGCGTTAGGCTCCTTAACCCTCTCCTACTTACTTTGAGGGACCATCGGCTTGATCTCATTGAAGACCTCGTCCCTCTTTTTCTCTGCCTCCTCTTCTCACATCTTTCGGAGGCACAACCTTTGGAGCTTCCTCTTTTGAGTGTGGGTCAAGCCAGGTGGACACTACCTCAATTGCGTGTACTTAGAGGAGCTCTTGCTGCTGCTAGCTTCATGGTCATGAAAGACCTTTTCGACCGG
This sequence comes from Zoysia pacifica, assembly GCA_001602315.1. Classification (NCBI taxonomy): domain Eukaryota; kingdom Viridiplantae; phylum Streptophyta; class Magnoliopsida; order Poales; family Poaceae; genus Zoysia; species Zoysia pacifica. The sequence goes on along the minus strand of BCLH01001462.1, from coordinate 9,803 downwards.
ATCATCTAAAGTGATCAGCCCCGTGAAGACTCCCCAAATTTTGACATTAGTTGTGACAATTTTCACGACACCTCCGGATGCACATTCTTGATGAAAAACAGTGGAGGGAGCAGGTTCATTACCTTGCTTTGGGCGCCACTCTTGCTTAGGCACGGTGGTGGAGCTCCCTCCTTAAACCTTGATCGGTCGAGAATCCATCCGATCTGGGATAGGGTTGGAGAACCTTGTGAAGACATCTTCTCTCGATCCGTTCTACCTCGGATGAAATGGCGGGTATGGCATCGGTGAAACGGGTCTCGGTTACATAAACATCGGTGGCACGGGCATCCACGGTCCCATGTATAGATGCCACACCGAGAATGATGGGCAAGGCATAGGATGGAACCACGGCGGCGGCACTCTGAAGTCATGTGAAGGAAAAGGAGGAGGAGGCCCGTGCACATTCACAGTTGGCCTCATCTCCTTCCTAGGTGGGCCGCCTCCCTCAAGTGGTGATCTTGATCGCTTCGTAGACCGATTATTTAAATCGGTATTTTCATTCTTGTACTTAGCCATGAGCCGGTCAAAGGCGCTTTTTGGCGCCATCTTCCGATCCGTGTCTTTGCCTTGATTCACCTTTCACTTACCCACTTTAGTATTCTTCGACTTTATCATCTTGGGTGGTAGAGCTTGCCCCCCAGGTCTAAAGCCTTAGATGGTGACTTTTAGAGACTCTTGACCATCGGAGGACTTCTCGAGCACCACCTTCCTAGAGGCACCCTTCTCACTTGGAGAAACAGGCATCTCATCTCTAATGATCACGTTCTTCTCTTTTGTTGTATCGGTTTGATAAGGCCGAATCAACACCTTGGGGTTGAGCTCTAGAGTGTTGACGGGGAAAGGGTGCTTATCAATCTGCATCTCCTTAAAACTCAATCATCCCTCATTAAGAGCCGATTAGACCTGTCAATGGAAAATATTGCAATCATTAGTAGTATGAGAATAAGAGTTATGCCATTTACAATATGCCCTATGCTTAATCTCATCCGCTAAAGGTAAAGTATATGCGATCTTAATGTATCCACCTTTATGCAGCTCATCAAATATTTTATCGCATTTGACTACATCAAAGGTGTATTTGACATCATCTTTTTGATTCTTATGAACCAGTTTGAGCGAATCACAAGCAAATGATTTGGTCTTAGAAGGCCAAACAAACTCGACAGTCAAGATGTCATTGGAATCATCACCGAAGCTATCCGAATCACATTCCACGACGTGCACGCTATGGCGGGTCTTGTAGTCATGTTTTATTTCTTTGCTTCAGCTTTTTTGAGCCGAAGCCCTTTGTTGGAGGTGGGTGAGTGCAAAAAAATTGTATCCCTCCAACTTTTCTCTAAGATGCGACCGTAAACCACTAAAAGCTACGTCAGCTAAGACTTTTTCAGAAATTGTTAAATTAAAGCATCGGTTCTTAATATCTCTAAACTGTCGAAGATAGTCAACGACGGGTTCCTCTTTCCTTTTCCGAACCGATATCAAGTGTCACAACTTTAATTTGTTGTCCCTGGAGTAAAAATGATCATGAAATTTACGCTCTGACGACTTCCATGTAAAAATGGAGCCCGGAGACAATGATGAAAACTAAGAGAAAATAGTTCTGGTTAGTGATAAAGAAAACAATCGTACTTTCAAAGCTTCACTAAAACCTGCTTCTTTTAGTTGCGCTACGTATTGAGTAATGTGTCCCTAAGTGGTTTTGCTATCTTTGCCATTGAATTTGATGAAGTCGAGAACACGTCATCCAACAGGATAGGGACCGAATCAAAATACGCGGGGTATGGCTTTTGATAAATTCAGTCTCTCCCCTTAAGGTCTACCCCTAGTATTTTGCGAAATTGTTTGTTTAAATCCTCCTTAATGCACGCTATACACTCCTCTATGTTGGCAATGGGTGGCCTAGTGGACGCGACCGGTGGTGAAGGGTGTAGGCTTGTTTTCATGGCACCAAACAATTTATTAGGAACGGAGCCATGAGGGATACCCATACCGCTCGGTGGGATAGGTGGTGTGCTATATGCAACGGTACGGTAAGGAGGAACAAACGTAGCTAATTCATTCAATCGGCTCGTAGCCGGATTGGAGATGCTAGTAATTAGCTCTACGCTAACAGGAGACACTACCAAAGCGTTAGTTTGTACATGAGAGAAAAAAACTAGATTGTCCACTAAACGAGTTCAACGGTATGCCATACGAAGGTTGTTCTATACTAGAAGTAGTGGGCGCCGATGTACTTGTGGGAGGACCTACATATGCAACATGAGACGACGATGCAATACTAACATTCTTAGACTTAGACATGTTCTTTTCAATCATGTATTGCATATCATTTGTTAAGACCTTTTTTATGTCAGCAAAGTAATATAAAAGGTCTTAAAAAGTAACAGGAGGGTGCAAAGATGTCCTTACATTAGCAGCACCCATGGCCGCGTCGTCGTCGACGGCCAGAAGAACGAGCTCCTTCACTTGAGAGATGCGCCTTTGCGGTCTTTCTTGAAACACGCTAAGTACTCTTGCAGCTGCCGCTTCTCGCGTGCCTTGCGCGCCTCTTCGGAGGCCCTCCGACATTCCAAGAACGCCTTGCGCTGTCTCGGGCAACTCCTCTAAGGATGGCATGACGATGTTCGTCGTGGAGAACTCAGAGGTCATGGTGGAAACGACGATTCGATTTGTGCAACCGAAATCACTCGTCCCTAGCGGAGTCACCAAAAGTGTGTTGACGCTGAAATCGGATCCAAACCAACATACCACTCGCATGTCCATGTGCAGGAATGCCAACGTTTCTTCAACGTCGAGTTTGGGGCAGCACCTAGACAATCCCGCCTCGAGAAGGACCCCGTCGGAGGAGGATCATCTTAGGGATGATCCGGGCTCAGTCAGGCCAGCGGATCGCCTTCAAATGTCATCAGGACAAAGGAAGAATAGCAAAGGGGATCGAGTAAGAGGATTAGGGTTTGGAGAAGAACGAAATGTAAAGGCAAAATGATAGGTTCGATTGGGATGATCCTCAACTGACTATGGGCCTCTGTTTTATAGAGGAAGGATGGTCTTATCCCGCAGGGTAACTAATCCCACGAGTTAGGAAAAAAATTAAAATCAATCTACTGAAAACTTTCTTAAATCAGCATTACCAGAGTCTCCAGTAAATGTCGAACACTCTGGTACCGGAGTCTCCGAAAAGATGCCAGAGGTTTCATCGTGTAATTTCGAGAATCCGCAAGGGCTCACCGAGTACTCTGGCAATATGCCAGACACTCCGGCGAGCTCAATGCTTGAATCCGAGAGAGCTCATCGGACCCTCTGGCAGCGTGCCGAACACTCTAGTGGGCTAAGTGCCTGAACCCGAGAGGACTCACCGAACACTCCGGCAACGTGCCGGGCACTTGGCCCCGAGACGGACACTCCAGCAACGTGCCGGACACTTCAATAGGCTAAGTGTCTGAACTCGAAAGGGCTCACCGGACATGCACGCAACGTGCCAGATGCTCTAATGGCTCTATGATTTTTTGGGTGTCAACACGGTGTCAAAACAACATTCTTCGGTTCCTGTCCCATTGCTATCTTTGTTGCGGAAGGCCAGATTGCAACCTCTTCTTGCCCCTGATACCTCATTCTCACCAGATACCTAGCCAATCAAGCTCCATGAGTATCCCCAACCAACCATCCAAACGCAAATCTGCTACTCCTCAGGACAATGACGTATCACGGAAAAAAGATTGAATTTTGTTTGCCCAATTTGCGAGCATCGGTGGCAGAAATAAAATAGAGCAAAAGACGCATAATTTCTTCTCTATATTTATTGACAATTGTTTTAAAAAAATCGAATCTACAAGCCAATAGAATTTCATGGAAGTTAGCTACCTGGTGATGCAGATTAAGACTTCAGCTCGGATTGATGGATGAGTTTGCTGTTGAGCCATCATCTGAATTAAGCTAGCTCCCATGTGCCTTGTTTCACGACGAATGCAATGTTTCAGGAATGTTTCACCTGAACCCAAACGACGTCCATCACGTCTTTAAATATTTTATCTGCATGTACTATATAAATATGCATGCATAACTATAAACTGGCAGTTCAGGTGATTCGACGTGCATCTACAGGCAACATTACGTTCTGTACGTAGATGTGATGATGCCTTATCACTGTCATGGATATGCTCATATGCATGGTTGCGAATGTAATCCCTTCTCTGGTGAGTTATAAGCCTTCTGTACTTAGCTCTTCAAGCCATCCAGACCATTGTCATATGCAGACCCTATTTACCGCACTGCATAGGAATCTAATAAATTCAGAGAAATATTTGCATTTAATTGTAGTTTCCATAGATTTAATAGGATACACTCAAACAAAAATTACAAGTAAAATAGAGAATAAACAATGACTTTTGAAAAGCCATCATAATCCCAAATTTTGCTGTGACTAATGTTATTCAGAGTTTGTTTATGCTATATACATGATTTTCATATGTAGGCTCGGTCTGCCGCATTGCATAGGAATCGAGTTAGTTTTGAGAAATATTTTGCATTTTAAATGTGGTTTTTATATCTAAAATATATAATCAAAATATAAGTTACAAGTAAAAAATAAATAATTACTTTTGAAAACGCATCACAATATCCCAAACCTAGCTGTAGCTAATTGTATTCGACTTTGTTTATGTTATACTCCCTCCATTCTTAAACTGACGTCATCATTGACTTCTAACATGAACTTTGATCATTTATTTTATTAAAAAAATTAGTTTAAATTTGTAAAATTTTAAATTATGATTCAAATAACTCTAATGATAAATCAAATTATAAAAAAATGTATAATATTTGTCAAATTTTTTTTAAATAAAATGAACAGTCAAAGTTGATGTTAAAAGTTGATGTTAACAGTCAACGGCGATATCAATTTAAAAATAAAAAGAGTATATGATTGTTCACTGCTCGTGTACAAATGGAAAAGCCATACTCCTTTCCTCGAGAGAAATAAATAAGACTCTACGTTTTAAAAATGTAGTAACATAAATCAGTCATGGCCAAGATAATCATATTATATATAGTTTGCCAGATGCCTTGATCGATGTGGGATTTAATAATTAGAACTTGTACAAAATAATTGATCACCATCCACCAACTGGTCACATAACCAGAAGTAATAACCAACAAGGACTAGCTAAAGCTAGTCTAGTCACAAAGGAAAATATGAATTCGGAAAACAGAAATGATTAACAAGAGACAAAAAGAAATAAATAAATCCGGCTAGGTAGATGTTACATCATGGCAGGTTGGCCACATTGGCAATCTCAGCTGCTCCCCTGAAAACATGCACATTGGCACGTCAACACCTCAGCGTCACTAGGGGAGCAGCAAAAAACAACATCAATGGATGGATCACGACACCTAGATTGATCAGCAGTTTCGCTCCATCGAATCAATGGGTCGAGGGCCTCGATCGAAGCTTATAGTCACACACAATCTTATACTGACGAACCAATGCTGCTACCAGATCCTGCTGACCCTGCCGTTGGCGCTCTTCTTGTTCTTCGCGCCGCGGGCGCGGAAGACGTCAAGGATCTGCTCGAGCCGGTCGGCGGAGCACGGCAGCATTATGGGACGGCCGGCGCAGGGGGCGCCGAACTCCTCCTCGGCCATGTTGAGCAGCTCGCGGAACGTGTCGCTGCCGAGGTAGTCGATGGGGATGAAGAACCGCCGTCCGTCTCTGGTGTAGGCGGGGAAGTGGCCGCGGGGGCACGCCGCCGTGGTCGGGGACGACACCTTGCTGCTGCCGCCGGCGTTCCACTTCCTGGATATCTCCATCAGCTTCAGTGGGCTCACCATGATAGAAGTGCGTGGAGACGCGTTCCTTTGTGATGGTGTTTAGCTGGTTTGTATGTGCACACTGCTGCACTTGTGGAGTAGTTTCTGCAGTTACCTCGATGATATACGTGAGTACAGGCCACAAGGGGGCTATATATATAGGTGTGTTTTGGGGTGGTTCGTTCTGTGGCAATCATCATTGTGGGGTTAAAGGATTAATTGGTGTTGTTAATTTACCTAATCATTTAGAGGCACAGAGAGAGAGAGAGTCAGCAACAAGGGCATGCCGGATGTGCTACAGTCGCCAGGTCCATTCACGTGAGTGGTCCCGAGTGGGCCTGAGCCTCGCCTGCGCGCGTGAGCTCTGTGCCAGGCTGTGTGTATAAAGCTTGTGTCAACGGTGATCTGGACACGAAAAGAATAATCTTCAACTTATCCTCTAAGTCTCCCGTCTGTTCTTCATCCCTATCCTCTGCTTTTCCTCCGTTCTTCCTGCCTCTGCTATTTTCTTCTTCCTCGATTCCGTCTACTTCTCGACACCGATCATTAGAGGAAGTTAACGAGTGGTATCAGATTCATCGATTCCTGGCCGTGCTGAACGACCACCAACAATACACTCGTCGTCAGAAGGATCTCGGTGCTATGGAGCTGAACACCAAGCTTACGCTCGAGGATACGTTGAAGCAGCTGTGGGAGGAGATCACGCACGGTTTTGCTACCCATGAGGAGAAGTTCGACAAGCGCCTTTCCGAGCTGGCTGCATCCGAGCAAGCCCGCGATGATTGTCTCGTCGCCCTTGAATCCGCTGCAGCAACATTCGATCAGAGCTTCACCAAGTGGAAGTCCGAGATGGAGTCGGCGCTGTCCGCCATCCAGCTCGAGCTCTCCAAACTTCATACCACTGGCGATCGTGATGTCCGTGCACCGTCGAACCCAAAGGGCGGTATCCTCGACGTTGACTCGGCAAACTCCCGTACTATCGCTGGTGCGTCCACTGACAGCCCCGATGGGCACCGCGTCGCAACACATAACCGGGATCATGAGTTTGAGACGGTGTTTACCCATTCTCATATCCTGGTCAAGGGTACGAACCATCAGCCACCTCCTGTATTCTCTTCTGATTCTCGTGGTTTTGCTGATCGCACTCCTGTACCCGATCATTCTTCGCAATCACAGTTTTGTTCCATGTTTGGCAATCTGCCTAAGATGCATTTTCCACGTTTCGATGGTGATAATCCTCGTCTCTGGAAATCGCATTGTGAAAATTTCTTTGAGATGTATGATGTTGATCCGGGGATTTAGGTGAAGGTCGCCACTATGCATTTTGAGGGCACAGCCACTCGTGGTTGGCTTCAAGCAGCAGAGCGTCGTGTCCGTGATGTGTCCTGGGCTGCTATCTGTTCGCTGATTCAGGATCAGAGTGCTTTCTCTTCCCCGGTCTTGCTTATTAATAAGAAAGATCAATCTTGGCGATTTTGTGTTGATTATCGGCATCTGAATGCTCTGACCGAAAAATTCAAGTATCCTGTGCCTGTTATCGATGAGTTGCACGATGCTTCCTGGTTTTCCAGCTTGGACCTCCGAGCTGGGTTCCATCAAATTCTTCTTAAGAAAGGTGAAGAGTATAAGACTGCATTTTAAACACACTTGGGGCAGTATGAATTTAGAGTAATGGCATTTGGGCTTACTGGTGCCCCTGGCACATTTCTGAGAGCTATGAATCACACTTTGGCTCTTATTAGGCAGTGTGTGTTGGTCTTCTTTGACGATATTTTGGTTTACAGTAGCTCTTTTGCAGAACACTGTGTCCATCTCCAGCAAGTGTTCGAGCTGTTGGCTGCTCAATGGAAAATTAAGTTGTCCAAATTTTCCTTTGCTACTAATCAAATTACTTATCTTAGTCATGTCATTAGTGAAGCAGGAGTTGCTACTGATCCTGAGAAAGTTTCTGCTATTGCCACTTGGCCTACTCCCACTAATGTTAAAGAACTTAGAAGCTTTCTAGGCTTGGCTGGTTATTACAGAAAGTTTGTGAAACATTTTGGGATTATCAGTCAGCCCCTGACAGCTTTACTGAAGAAGCATGCTTTGTACATTTGGACAGCTGATCACACTTTGGAATTTCAGTCGTTGAAACAAGCATTGATGTCAGCACCGGTATTATTGCTACCTGACTTTTCTCAAACTTTCTGTTTTGAAACTGATTCTAGTGATGCAGGTGTGGGAGCAGTTTTAATGCCGCAAAGTCACCCTCTGGCATTTTTTAGCAAAGCCTTGCGACCTAAATCTCGCTGACTTTCTACTTATGAGAAGGAATATATGGCAATTTTACTTGCAGTGCAGCAGTGGCGCCCCTATCTGCAGCAAGGAGATTTTATCATTTGTACGAATCATAAGAGTTTGTCTCAGCTCAATGAGCAAAGGCTGCATACGGCATGGCAACATAAAGTTTTCTCCAAGTTGCTCGGTCTGCAATATCGAGTAGTTTACAAGAAAGGAGTTGAGAATCGTGCTGCTGATGCATTGTCACGACGTGCTCATGATTCTGCTTCTCTTTTCTCCATATCAGCCCCTATACCGTGTTGGCTTGATGATATTAAGGAGAGCTATGTGAATGATGGAACTGCTAAGAACCTTCTGTCCCAACTTGTGGTGTCTCCTAATTGCTCTGAAAGAAGGAGTTATTCGTTATAAGAACAGAATTTGGGTTGGCCGACTCTAAGTTGCAAACTCGTATCATTGCTGCTATTCATGAGTCTGCAATTGGTGGTCACTCAGGTGCACCAGTTACACTTCAGAAACTGAAACAATTGTTTGCTTGGAAGGGAATGAACACTACAGTTCATACATTTGTTGCTCATTATCAGACTTGTTTGCAAGCCAAACTGGATCGTGTTGCTTATCCAGGTATGCCTCAGCCTTTGCTTGTTTCTTCTTCAGCTTGGCACACTATTTCTATGGACTTTATCGAAGGTCTCCCTAAATCTGGTTCAGTTTCCTGCATCCTGGTAGTAGTTCGTCTGTTTTTAAGTATGCTCATTTATTGCTCTGTCACATCACTATACAGCTGCATCAGTGGCCTCTCTTTTTATGGAGCATGTGTACAAGTTACATGGTATGCCAACCTCTATTGTGTCTGACCGTGACCCGATGTTTACAAGCAGATTTTGGCAGCAGTTGTTTACTCTCAGTGGCACAACATTGAAAATGAGTTCCTCATACCACCCTCAAACCGACAGCCAGACAGAAAGAGTCAATCAGTGTTTGGAAACTTTCCTTCGTTGTTTTGTTCATGCCTGTCCGAAAAAGTGGCGTTATTGGCTTGCGGTCGCTGAATTTTGGTATAACACAAGCTTCCATTCTGCTCTGGGACGTTCTCCCTTTGAAGTTCTTTATGGTCGTCAGCCACGATTCCTAGGGATCACTGCTCCTGTGCCGGAATCTGGTAGCCTGTCTGATTGGTTGTCGGAGCGTCATTCTATGACTGAACTTGTCCACCAACATCTGTTGCGTCAGTTTACAGTTGGTGATTGGGTATATGTCAAACTGCAGCCATATATTCAGTCTTCTGTTGCTCATCGCAGCAATCAGAAACTAAGCTTCAAATATTTTGGTCCTTATCAGGCGCTGTCTCGGGTGGGAAATGTTGCTTATCGTGTTCAGTTACCTGAGGGCGGTTCAGTTCATCTGGTGATACATGTTTCCCAGCTCAAGCTTGCTAAGGGTTTCAAAGGGCTTTCGTCTTCGTTGTTGCCCCAGCAGCCAGTGGAGTTCCAAATTCCTTTGAAGATCTTACAATCTCGTACTATCTCTGTGGGCGGCCGGCAAGTTAATCAAGTTATGATTCAGTGGTCGGGTCTTGTTGTTGATCTTGCTACCTGGGAGGATCTTGATGCTCTCCGCCATCGATTTCCGTACGCGCCAGCTTGGGGGCAAGCTGGCTTTCAAGGGGGTGGAAT
>BCLH01001461.1:56590-83590 GCA_001602315.1 Zoysia pacifica | reverse complement strand
ATGTTTTGGAAGACCACTTAATTCTTTGTGATCTAGTTCATCATTTTAGGTCTTGTTTGGTATGGTTTCAGATTCTCCATGAAACATATTAGATTCTAATTATCTTGTGAAATATTCCTTCCTTGAATCAAAATCAATTTGTAAAATTGTTTGGCGTCTTACTTGGATTCAATTTCAAGAGAATTGATGACACTTAAATATTAAGGAAATTAGAATTGGGTGAAACATCTTTTTTCATGTTTCTCATTTGTAGTGTAAAATTGAGAGATGATTCTAATGATTCCGATTCAAATCGGTTGCCAAAAACATTGTTTGGAAGGGATTCAAATGATACGGTCTCAAATTAGAATGCCAAAAGGGGTGGGAAAACACGCGAGAAAACAAAAAGGACTAGGGCCATACTCCCTCCATACTCATAATTCAAAATTCAAGTTGTTTCAGATTTTCCCTGACCGTGTTTTGTTTATCGTTTTCTCATACTGTTTTCGAATAGGCTGGAAAAAACGGAAATGATAACGAAAACGACATAGCTTTTTTTCTGATCATTTTAGTGGAATTTAGTTTCTAGCAGATTTTTTTCCTTTTTTTTACCGTTTTGCTCAAATACGATAATGTGATCGCATTTGAACATGTTTTATGAAAAATAAAAAAATAAAATTATGAACCAAACAATTTTTTATTGGCCTATGTTATTGAGTTGTATATTGTGAATTTAATTACTACTTGTATTATACATATTGTAGGACTTGTATCGTAGAGTGAATGTTTGATATTTATTTTATTTATATTTTTGATATTTTTTTTTGGTTACCGATCGTTTTGTTTTATTTTTAAATTTTATATTTATCTGTTTGTTTTTTTTTTCGTTTCTATCTAATATTGTAATTTTGAAAGTGAAAATGATTGAGGTGTTTTCCGACCCTTTCCTTTTTTTTCAGCCCTACGCATATGTCGGCGGCTGTGGAGTTGTTGCCGATACCTGGAAGGGCATGGCTGGCCCAGCCAGGGGTTTGTCGGTCCAAGTTTTCAATTCGTCCTTGTGGCGGATCGAGGGCACTCGAGTAGAGCTGGGCACTCGATTAGGTTTTCTTCGGTCGTCTAACCAATCGTTTGATTAATTATGATTAGGTTTTTTTTTACGATCGGATCGGAATTAGGTTGACCATTTAAATAGCTTTCTATATTACTTTCTCTGTTTTAAAATATAAACGTTTTTAGTTTATTTAAAATCAAATTTTTATTATTTTGATCATAAATAATATATAATTAACAATGATTTATTATATAAAAATTATATTTTTAATTCATCATAGAATAATCTTTTATAAAATATATATTTTTATATTAAAAAGTGTGTATTTTTTTAATATTATTAGTAAAAATTAAAAAACTTTGATTTTATCTAAACTTAAAAATACTTATATTTTAAAACAGAGGTAGTAGTCATTAGGATTGGTTAACACACGTTGCCACCTCCACCATGACACCTCGCACTTTTCGCCCTCAACGGAGCAAGTTTATTTTGCCTTCCAATTCGGATTCTGAGACATGAGCTCAACAGCAACTTAAATGCTTTTTTCAAAATTCAAAACTTTGAGTTTGGATTCGAAAGAAAAAGTTTAGAACTTTTAAAACAAAGATGTGAAAATAAGTTGAGATGAAAATGTTTTACAATACTTGAATTTTAGTAAGATTTCATGAAAGTTTATTACTTAAAACACCTAAACAAAATTCGGACCTTGAATGATTAGCGGTTTTCTTAATTTGTAGAATTAAATTCATTTAGAATTTGAACTTTGGTCAGAAACAAAAGGTTCCTTACAAAGCGTTTCATATCTCTGTAATGTTTCAAAATATTCCGAGCTTGGAAAATATACAATTTTTTGAATTCGAAACAGAGCCAAGTAAGAATGGAACAAAAAAAAAAAAAGAGAAAAAAGAAAAATGATAGTGGGGCCCATCTGTCAGTATAAGTGAATGCCTTCTGCCCAGGTCAGCCAGCAAAGCCCAGCACAACGCCGTCTGCTGTGGAGTCATCGGCCTCATGCGGATAAGAACGTTTTTTTTTTAGCCTAATACATCATGCGGATAAGAACGTTGGTATTCAAAAAGCTTTTTGAATGTAAGCCCACCAGGTGAAGCTCCCCGCGCCATTGCTCTCCGCCGTTTTCTCTCTCCTGTACACGCGGCTACTCGCCAGCGGTGAGTTTTTCGGCCATCTCCAGAACCCGGGATTCCCTTCTTTACGGTGGTGGAATTGGACTAGAATTTTAAAGGGCCACATAAATATAATCTTTTGCTAAAAACATTAAGCAATATACATCAGTTTTTTTTATTGTGCATAGACATATGTATATATCAAGTTTAAAAATCTGCATCAAAATTTAGCAACACAAAAAAATGTAACAATCTAAAAAAGGATTAGTATCATACCTTTTTATTTTAATTTGAGTTTCTTGTTGGCGGATGCTACGTTCTTTTTAAAATTTTAATGCTTAACCTTAGTTTATTACAAAATCATGCCATAAATTTAAGAACAATATAATTAAAGGGTGATAATAATTTAGTATATTCTTATCTTTAGTTTACAGAGTAGGCATTGTCATCGAATGACTACTCTTGCCTTTGTGTTCACACTTACGAAGTCAAATAGACAAGGATGAGCTGAGTACCTGAACCATTTCGGTTTCTACACTATTTTTACTAGACATGTTAGATACCTTAGATAATTGTTTGAGCTATTTTTAAATTGAATATGAATTTTTCTCTCTCTATATATATATATTTCAAATGTGATTTAACTGCAACTGTGCAAACGCGCCGTATTAGTAGGATCAAAATCTAACCCTCCAGCATCTCCCCACCGTCCCACCTCTACTCATTCCCACCGTCCCACCTCTCCCAGTTCCAATCGGTCTGCTATGCTTGTCTTTCACTCAATCATCCTCTTCATCTTCTCTCTCCCTCCAGGGTTGACCTCAAATCCATGAGCAACCATGGTGCGTTGCAACACCATATAGATGGTTGAGAGGGGCCTGAGAGCCGATTGGTACCAGAAGCTTGCTCCACGGCTCAGCGCCTCGCGCCACATAGCTCCCCTGTCCAGAATGAAAAACAGTCGCTGTTTCTCGAGGAGGAAGACAGATCGAACAAGGATGAATCAGGGAGGGAGTATTCGCGAGAAAGTTATTTTTCCAAGGGCGTTTCACGTAAATAAGTAGAGGTGAGATGAGGCGAAGACATTGGACGGTTAGATTTTGATCCTACGGGTAGCACACTGCATTTGCATAGATGCACTCAAATCATAATTACACTGAAAATTTCTCCATACATATATACATGATAACATTATTCTACACTCTGAGTATAGAATAGCTTATTCTACATCGGGTTGCTCTTGCGCACCTCGTCCGAGCCAGACGCTCGAACCCGCGCCCCGACTGCGCCTGACCCTGCGCCGCACCTCGCCTCCTCCGCCCCTCATGCTCTGCCGCCTCAGTCGCCGCCGCTCATTGGCGAGACACCCCTGCCGCTTCCGCCCACCTTTCGGGCTGCCGCCCTCCATCGCTGCCGCGCTAATTCGATGCGCGACGCCCTTACCCTGACACCACCCACCGCCGGCGACCTCCACCGCGGCCGACGCTGCCCCGCCCACACCGCGCCCCCACTGCCGGGTCTACTTTCCCTCGATTTCTATGTCCGGTGGCAGAGTGGAGTAACTCAGAGGTACAAATCCGCATGGCTAAAGGATTCTCCAATGATGATGACGGCGACGGCTGCACCGCGAGCTCGTCGGCGATCAGACTTGCTCTGAAGGACAAAAATTACTGAATGAATATGGAGAAATTACTGAACGGGAGTGAAAATTGCTGAATAAATTTGAAGAAATTACTAATGGAATCTAACAAAAACTGTTGAAGGAGGGAAAATTACTGAAGGCGATGAAATTACTGAATTAGTCAAAAAAATTACTAAATGTTTGTTTTTAGCGGGTCAACGCTCGTGCGGGCGGGAGGCGAGTAGGACCGTCAACGCGCGGGGAGGGGCGGGGGCGCGCGGCGTCGTTTCGACCTAGGGTGTACACCCTGGGTGTTGAATAGTATATATATATATATATATATATATATATATATATATATATATATATATATATATATATATATATATATATATATATATATAGACACACACACATACTTAGAGTAACTCCATATGTTAGGGGCGCATGCTCCCCCCTCCTCTCCTTTGGATGCTCATCGACCTGTGCTTTGTTTTGGTCCTTATTTTAAAGTTTTTTTTATTGCACTACTACAAAACGAGCCTACGGTATCACTCAAAAAATTATAACAATATCGGCGAACGTAACAGCCGATACTAACAAGTCCCAATGGCCCAGTGTCAGACACAAGTGACATCATCTTACAAAATGACACTAATTTCTCACATTATATAATAGTGTCGGTACTATTAGACGTCACGAGCAACCGATAGTACAGAACACAACACCAGTGTCGATCATTGCTCACTCTATCCACATCAGACACTAGAAATAAACACTATAGTGCCAGACAAACGTGATCTAACAAAAACCAACACTGATAATGAACATATCAGTGTCGGTCTGGATGACGTCAAGAAAAACCGAAAGTAGTGTGTTTTGGCAGTGTCGATTTTTGGTATCGTAGGTCAGACGACACTGCTATCACCTGTATTGTGTCGTTTATGATGATCTCAATATGTCCGACATTGGTATTTCATGTGTAAATACTCATCCCCTTCCTTCCGTCGGGGCACTCCGTTCGATTCTGTTTCGGAGAGTGTGTCGTACGGCGGCCGAAAAATTTGTAATACAAAAGGGGACAGTTTTCATTTTATTTTTAATCAAAGGATATTGCTCTAGGAGGTAAATCTATGTCATCTTTGAAAGTTTTATGGTCTTATGATATGGTTTTAATGTAGGTTTTGTAGGTTTAGGGCAGGATATCGTGAGAGGAGTTTGAAGTAAACCTAGCATGTACAAGCGTAGATTTAGGGCGGGTTTTGTAGATCCCAACTAATTTTGTTTACCTCTAAGAGTATTAGTACATAGATAATTAGCTAGGTCTCTAGTTTTCATATATAATAAGACTTACATTATGGTGCGGGTGTGGGCAGAGGAGAGAGTGAAAAATTAAACGTATATCTAAGTTAATTTTATATCCTCCATATTATAATTTTTTTCTCTCTTTATTTCTTTTTATATTAATGATTCGTGACGATGGAGGATAGATCTTGGATGTACAATGGCGTTGGAGAAATCCATTTTTATATTTCAAAAATGTCACTTTATTTGTCGAAGACACTAAGAGCAAAAATGTACATATGAAAACAAATAGATTATAGTGTTCATGTAAGAAGTGCAAAAATGTTGTAATGTTTGACACGCCCGAAACAATCCGTGAGCACTTGTTGGAAAATGGTTTCATTGAAAACTATTCAATATGGACTAAATATAGAGAAACATAAGCAAATACACCAAGCACTGGAGAACAAGAAGTTGGGATTGGATGCAACAAAGAGACAGTAAGAGGTGAAGGCAACATCGAAGAGCCAAAGTCAGAAAGAAACAACACAGAACAGAGGGGTGAAAGAAACAATGATGATTCTAATGTGTTTCACGAAAGTCACGATATTGAAAGCTTTTTTGATGTCGAGGAACTGTTGCGTCACATTGGGCGCGAGGAAATATTGGAGAACAAAATGAGAGGCTTAGATAACTTACAGATTTTGAAGAAGGCTTCGAAAGACCTTCTGTACGCTGAATCAAATAGGTGTGATAAGAAATGCACGATATTGCAAACGATGCTTGATCTTCTCACGCTAAAGGCCAAGTATGGGTGGTCAGACACCAACTTCAATAAATTGATAGAGCTCTTAGCCAAATTATTATCGAAACCAAACAATTTGCCAACTACCACGTACCTTGCAAAGAAATTGTTATCACTATTGACACTAGGCACACAAAAAATACACGCTTGTCTGAACCATTGCATATCGTACCACAAAGAGTACGCAAATGACATGAGATGTCAAGTGTGCAATGCCAGTTGGTACAAATGGAATGATCAAAGTGAGGATTCAGGTTCTGTGGATCAGCAAAAAGGAAAAAAGGAAGGAAGATGAAGAAAAACATTGGTAGCAGTCTGGATGACCAAGATGGCGACAATAGAAAAATTCCAGCACTTGTGATGTGGTACCTGCCAGTAATAGATCGATTGAAGTGACTATTCTCCAACTCTAGAGACGCTGAACTTATGATCTGGCATGCGGCCTCTGATGGGCGCAAAAAGGATGGGAAGCTTCGGCACCTGGCCGATGCTTGACAATGGAAAATCTTTAACGTTAACCATCCTGAATTTGCTAGAGATCCAAGAAACTTAAGTCTAGCCTTAAGTACTAATGGAATGAATCTCTTTGGTGAGATGACAAACCCACACAGTACTTGGCCAGTGATTCTAAAGCTATACAACATTTCTTCATGCCTGTGTCACAAGAGGAAGTATCTTATATTAGCTATCCTTATTTCTAGTCCTAAACAAGCTGGTAATGACATAGATGTCATTTTAGTACCTTTAATGGAGGATATGAAAAAGTTATGGAAAGATGGGGTCCGTGCTTGGGATGCTTACAAACAAGAGAGCTTCACACTGTATGCCATGATTTTTGTTACCATCAATGACAATCCCGCACGCTTGACGCTAACTGGACAGGTTAAAGAGAAGACATGATATGTAAGTATGTGTGGACCAAACATCATCAATATAACTTCCTTTCTCATGTAAGTTGGTGTACATGCGGCACCGACGATTCTTACCAAAAAAGCACAAGTATTATGCAATGAAGGAACAATTTGATGGTACACAAGAGAAAGATTTGGCACTGATCAATTGTGACGGTAAATTTGTGTTTGAATTGGTCAGAAATATCCATACCGTCTTTGGTAAGACAGTGAAAGAAAAAAGGAAGAAAAATGATAAGGCTACAGGAGATGTTCTGTTTAAGAAACAATTGATATTTTATCGATATTTATCATACTGGAAAGAGTTGGAGATTGGCCATGCCATAGATACTATGCATGTTGCAAAGTGTGTTTTTGAAAGCACGATTGGTACCTTATTGGATGTCTCAGGTAAGACAAAGGATGGACTTAGAGCACGTAGGGACCTAGAAAAAATGGGAATAAGGGCATAACTTCATCCTCAGATAAGACCAAATGGAAGGTATTACCTTTCACCGGCTAGCTTTACCCTCACACTTGAGGAGAAAAAAATCAATATGCAAGTGTTTACATGGTGTTAGAGTCCCACTGGTTTGTCATCGAATGTTAAAATTCACGTTTCAATGTCTGAGCTGAAAATGATTGGGTACAACACTTGTTGGTGTTCTGACCACCGACACAATACGAAAATAAGATCGAGGGGGTGGTGTGCCTTCGTATTCGATATGGCTCAGTCTACGGGAGACTCAATGAGGTTTTTTACTTGGTTCGGGCCACCTCGAACAGTGTAATACCCTACGTTCAGACGGTGGTATATATCGGTGGATGAGTACAAAGGGCCGGACTCTCTATTCGGGAGAGGATCCGACGTCTGAGTCGTGGGGTGCTCGCGCACGTAAACGGTTGAACGCGAGAGTTCAGGGTTTCGATTGATCTCTTCTATCGCTCCCTGGACCCCCCTTTATATAGAACGGCCCGAGGTTACAAAATGGTGGGCCCTACGCGATTTTACTGTCTCGCTGACAAGTGGCTCCTCCATTTATGTCGTCATCATTCGTCACACCTAGAGTGTCGTCACAATAAATCTGGCCCGTCCCGTCGAAACGGTTGGTTGACCCCTAGAGTGAGTGCGATGTAACTGCCGCACTTACTCCCGAGGTTGGCCGTCCGGGGTCGACCTTCGGAGGTCGGCCTCGTCGTACGTCTTAGCGCCGGATGCGGCTAAGACTCGGCTTTTGCATATCGTTGCCTCGGGGGTCGGACCGCGCGTTCGTGCATCGTCGTTCGACCCCAAAACCCCTCGGAGTCTTGGCTCACGTGTACGAGTACGGGTCGGCAAGTACCCGAGGTACATGATCCCAACAACACTCATGACTGTCATACCATGCTCACCCTTTTCCTCGCTATTGCAATCTGGGTTGTTGTGACATCCCGAATTTCAGGGCAAGTCTAAAAATATGTAATTCAAAATTTTTCTAACTTTCACCCTAACTATTTTCTTTTCACTTCCCGCCTTTTCTTTTCTTTCCTATTTCAAAAGGTGAAAACCTCACTAAATTAAAAAATTTCTAAATTGAAGATTTCAAAATATTAAAATTTGAGGTGTGACAAGTGATTGAGCTCCTTTTTGTTTTTCTTTTCCTTACCGTTTGTTTTCTTGCGTTCTTAATTCCATTCCTTGAATCTTAAATCCAACCAAATGTCTTTAAATTTCAAATCCATTCAACTCCTTTGAACTCAAACCTTGAAATTTGAGCCTATCGAATTCCTTGAATTCTAGACCCGCTTAATTCCCTTGAAACTTATTTACTTGATTCAAATTAATTTACTCCATTCAAGTAGCCATTTATCCTCCGAATTCCATAGAATAAAATATATTCAGAATTTGAAGATGATCCCAAAACGAAAGTTGTTCATCCTGAAAAGTTCTTCCACCCTGCAAAATTTCACATTCATCGGAGCTCAAAAGGTTGCTCTTTTATAAGAAAAATAGAGAGCTCCTGCAGGAATTTCGAGAAAATTAGGAAAATAGAAAATCCGGCGGGCCCACTTGCCAGCGACCTTCTCCCTTTCCTCTGTCTTCTTCCTCGGCGCGCCTGGCCAGCATATCAGCGCGCGTGGCGCCACGCGCCCAGCCACGCACCGCACCTGCATGGGCACTGCTGCCACCTGCCTTCGCACGCGTCGCGCACGGACTCCACCCTGCTGCCCCTCTTTCCCCTGCGCCCGAAGCCATGTTTCCCCGGCGTCGCCACTGACCCGACGCCAAGCAGGCCGCCGCCGCGCCATGAGAGCTCTCCGCTGCTAGCGCCCGCCAGCGTTTCCCCGGCTCGACCGAGCTTACAGGGAGGTTCGGTGTGCCTCCCTTGCACTGCTCCACCGGGACACGAGCCCTCTCCACCGCGCCTGCGCCTTGGTGGCGTGCGCCATCGTCGCGCACTGCCTATCCACCGCCGCCGGCCTGCTGGTGCGACTCCCCGACGCGCCTGAGCCTGCGGCGAGGATCCCTATGCGTTCCTCCCTCGAAAAGTAACCCCTACACCACCATCACGACGTCCTCTCCATCTTCGGCCGTTCAATTTTGGGCAAAACATCTAGAGGTTGAGCTCCACTGCGCCTCCACCGTGCTCTCTGTTCTCAGTCGTCGGCACACCCTAGTCCCTTTTCGGTACGCCTGAGCCCGCAAAGAGGTACCAGGCGCCGCCCTCTAGCTCCTCCGCCCGAGCCCAAGGCCGCCCCGGCCTTTCGGCTACCTGGCGCCATGCGCCGCCATGGCGCGCTGCCCCCTGCCATCGCCAACGCAGCTCTGCGCCTCCCTGGCTTCCTCGAGCCCGTGGCGAGGTCCAGCACGCCGCTCTGCTCTTCCTCCACCGAGGCCCTAGCCTCTCTGGCTGGCTTGCCGCTGGACGCCGGCGAGGTCCACGGCGACGGGGTGGACCGGCCGCTTTCCCCACGTCCTGGACAGAGGCCACGGCTTCAACAGGCCGATTGGTAAAGGCTCTCTTTCAGAAAAGCCCTCCAACACCTTTAGATAAAAGTCCTAGGTCCAACTTCATTTCAGGAAGTTCTACGATTTCTTGATTATTTACAGTATAGTCCTAAGCCTAAGTTTTTACAGAAAGGTCCCTGCTGATCCTCTGGTAACTGTAAATTAGTCCTTGACGACCTTTCTGGTAATTACAGCATTGGCCACGTGTCCACAGACACAGACACGAGCACTGATATTCTCACGTGTCCACGGACACGATCACAGTTTTCTCGTGTCCACGGGCACGTCACAGTTTTCACGTGTCCACGTGTCCACGAACACAATCACAGTTCCCGTGTCCACGTTCCACGGACACGTCACAGTTTTCCCGTGTCCACAGACACGATCGCAGTTCCCGAGTTCACGTGTCCACGGACACGTCACAGTTTTCCCGTGTCCACGGACATGATCACTGTTCCCATGTCCACGTGTCCACTGACACGTTACAGTTTTCTCGTGTCCACGTGTCCACAAAAACCCCGAACTTTTCCGTGTCCACGGAAACCTCGAACTTTCCCCGTGTCCAGGGAAACCCCGAACTTTCCCGTGTCCACGGAAACCCCGAACTTTCTCGTGTCCACAGAAACCCCGAACTTTTCCGTGTCCACGGAAACCCCGAACTTTCCCGTGTCCACAAAAACCCCGAACTTTCACGTGTCCACGAATCTCTGAACTTTCACAAAACCCCGAACTTCCACTCTCACGTGTCCACGAATCCCTGAACTTCTGTAAAACCACGAACTTTCACTCTCACGTGTCCACGAATCCCCGATTTCACACAACCCCAATCTTTCACTTTCACGTGTCCACAGACACATCACAGTTCACGTGTCCACGGACACGGTCACAGTCCACATGTCCACGGACACGATCACAGCTCACATGTTCACGTGTCCACAAACACGTCACAGAACTCTGTGTCCACGGAGAAATCCCCGATTCTGGGCACCCGTGTGTCCAGAGGTCGTGGACACAGGCCGAGCCAAGTGTCCACACAACCTTTGCCAGTTTTCGGTCACAGACCAGCTGGCAACATCACCACGAGATTCGTCCCCTGTTTCACGCCTGCACACACACTTGTCAACTGTGGACACATGCCGGGTAGCGTGTTCGCGAGGGGAATTTCCTATTTCCCATCGTAAACACCTTGTTCGCCTCACCACCGCTACACCTTAACTAAGTTTTCAGTGATCTTGGTGCCATTGGAACCATTATCTCAAGCTCCATCACATCAAGTCCTCCGCACCTCAGCCAACCTCCGATCTTGCTGGTTTGTTTCAATAGTAAGTTCTTTGCCGAGTTTAATCGTGTTCTTTCTTTTGTTTTATCGTTGTTAGTGCAAGTCTTTAACTTTGATGCATTCTAAGCATAGATTTATACTAGCTAAGGCACGCCACAGCATAGCATAACCTCATTATTTAGCACACATTAGTACGCGCACCATGTTAGCACTAAATAACCTAACTTAAAATTATAGAATTAATAGTTAAACACTAATAACTAAATACTAGGAAGTAAGTAAACACTTTAGTTAGCAGCCCATAAGCAACCTGCCATGCAGTCATCCATGTAAGGGCACCTTTTAGCGCTTGTGCCACTTGTCAGTTTTAGTAATTTAATTATATAAAATAAGTTAAGTAATTAACTATTAAGCACCTAAAGTAGTACATTCATATAGGTATAAACTAAATAACTAACCGTAGCAATATGCCATCACCACATCACAGTTAATGCCATTTATTAGTGTAGGAGTTCAATTATATAGTAGAATCAAAAAATATTCACTAGAAAGTCTGTGCAATATATTGACATACACTAGTACAGTGCCACCTATCAGCATAAACGATATAATTATTTAGTTAATAGCTCTAAAATTAGAGTATGCACAAAATGACATAAGCTACACACTATGTTCCGCTCCTACTAGCGAGAATGCATGTTAACCCTTCACTGAACCTCACTCTAAGTCAATAGGCGCCGTAATATACATGACTTACCCTAAGTTTTCCTTGCGGTGTTATCTGATTCTTAGTTGAAGTCCTTTGGATTTTATCGCTTCTTCTTGAGTTTTGTTTCTTTCTCAGTAGTTTTATTAGGCTTTTCCTTCGCGTAGATAACGTTGAGTGTAAGGAAGAGTCAAGCCTCAAGCGGAACCAGAAGGTCTACGTATGAAAGGAGCTCGTAGATTGGGCGTGAAGCCAGAGATTGAAGATTGAGATCTTGAAGAAAAAGTCTCCCACCTCAAGCTTGAAGATTAAAGAATTTGCAGGCAAGCTCTAACCTCATATTGAACCTATAATTTGCTAACGCTCCTATAGTGCCTATTTATTCTGCTATGCATGATATTTTGATTTGAAACATTGTGTTAGTAATAATCTTACTTGTTCCTAGGTATTTATATTTATGTCAGTAACTTGCTGTATAGATATGAATACTTTCCTTGAAAACCATTAACAAAGTGTCCTTGATAGCCATAGAGATTCTGTTCCTAGATAGTTTTACGGAACAGATATTACCTTGTACTAGATCTGCTTAGGACCCCATTTACGGTGCTCCGCACCGCCGCACCATATACCATTAATTTGCAAAATGAGTTGAAAGAGTTTGGTGGTGTGAGTACAAATAATAGGGGGCGAGATTAGAACAACTGGTGCTAGGCGAAGAGGGGATGTTTCTGGCTGTGGGGTGGGGCTTATCTGAGGTGATGGTGATAGGTGCGTAAGCTTCACTGTGGTCCACCTGCCGTAGACGAGACCGCCACCGCTGCCATATAAGGACCGGTTCGTTAGCCCTCGACTTGGTAATTTCCGTGCAACCACAGAACCTGTATATTTTGGGCAGGACTTATGCCATCTACGTATTCTTTTCACATCGAACCACTGGGGGGTCGGTAGTGAAGACACAAGAGAACAAGAGAAGAGCGTGAGATGACTCGCTGCCTGGCCTTCGATGGTAATTGCCCGCGTCACGGGAGCGTAAGCCCGCGGATATAGCCCCTGGTTTGGTAATACCCGAGGATTGGAGGGGACCAGAAAAAGGCGTGAATGCGGTGGATATTCACGACCCGGCTCTGAGAATGTACCGATGCGTCATCGACGGCCTGGAAAACCCCAAGGGATGGCCCCTGTTTGCACCTTGGGTGGAATCTGTGAAAAACTGCGTAGATGTGAGATAAGCGTTATGCAACTCTAATCATCAGAAGTAGCATAACCTGTGGGTACAGTGTACAACCTCTGCAGAGTTAAAAATCCTTCCGGATAGGCCGTTGTCACGGTATTGACATGCTACTGTTTGGGCTCCCTACGATTAGATTTTCTATACTGTCTTGATGTGTGGTGGGTGTAGCTACCCGTGTTTTGAAAAGTGTCTGGAGGGGATAGTGGAGGCCCTTCCAGTTAAAACTTTGGAACTGACGGGAACGGTTTATACTCCCCCAGGTCCAACTTATTAAATTATGGATAATAAATGCTTTCACTCCCTTTTGAAAATCTTCTGTAGTGAACCTTGCATAAAACTGGCTTTTTGGCAACATGGACCTTGCTACCTCATCCTTGCTACAACCAATGTGCATCTATATTTATACCTTTGCTTAGTGTTGGAGCTTGCTGAGTATCTTATGTACTCACCCACCTGCATTTGTGGTTTTAGACAGTGAGATCATGTAGGTGTTGTGCTGGTTTCGTTCTACTTCCCAAGTCTGCTTGTGAATTTGAGCCCTAGTGTTTCGCTGCCTGCTTTGCTTTTAGTTGGTCAACCGGTGTAGGATTGTAGAGATCCTCATGGTGTTGTCATTAAAAGTCCTGTCTCAGGTTAGTTTTTCTTTTTGAAGTATGCGTTTGATATACATTCTGTAGTGTTGTGCGTATCAGCTACTGATCCAGGAACTGATACGTGTATCACAGCGCATTTCGGAAACGAGGTGTGCGACAGTTGTCAAACAACTATACATAAAGATAGCCATCATACGAATGTGTGACTTTTTCAATGCTATATCCAAGAAGGTAATCGACATTGCTAAGTTGGAGAGAAAACACGTAAACATATGAGGGAGACTATGTGCCAACTCGAGATATGCTTCCCACTATCTTTCTTTGATATGATGGAGCATTATATGATTCACATAGCAGATCAAATTTTTGTTCTCGACCCTGTTTATTTGCATCACATGTATCTGTAGGAGCGTTATATGTCTATTATGAAGGGCTACGTATGCAATCGTGCTCACCCCGAGGGTTCCATGATATAGAGTTACACAACTGAGAAGGTTCTTGAGTGTTACAATGATTACATGAAAGATATAAAACCAATAGGTGTGCCGGTGTCATGACACGAGAGGAGGCTCCTAGGAAAAGAAACAAAAGGAAGGAAAACATTCAACGATCAGAGTTTTGTAAGAGTCCGAGATGCACGTTATAGCATCCTTCATATGTTACATATTGCAGCGCCATACATCCAACAACACTTGCAACAGCTTCATGAAAAAAATGAACATTCTACAGAGGATTGGATCATGAAAGAGCACAAAAGATGTTTCACGTCATGGTTGAAGAACCAAAACCTCCCAATTGGTACAATAAAAGATGAAAAAATGATGCGTTTATTGGTCGATGGTCCCATAATGTTAGTTACATCATGGTAGGCTTATGACATTATGGGTTCACATTTTATACCAAGACAAAGGACGACAAGAGCCAGCACCAAAACAGTGGTGTTAGAGTAGATGCCGAAGACAATGAGGGGAATAAGAACACATATTATGGATACATTGATAAAATTTGGGAACTCAACTATGGAGAAACTTTTTTAACTTTTTTGCGAATACAGAAATGATAAATATCTTTGAAGCAAGCCTCAGTTATTCATCACTTGTTCCCTACATGCGCAATGATGGTGAGGGAAAGTTAGTTTAAGCTAAGTAATTAAAGATGTCATAGTTTTGTAATCGAATTATTTGTAATCTAATTATTAAATATTATAATATAAATGTGTCCTCTTGTTTTGTGATATTAAGGCCAATATTTTTTCTCTCTGTTCCAAATTACTAAAGTTCCATACATTGTAATATATAATTTATATAATGAAAAAAGAAAGAACGTACAACAATATATCCACATTGGACATTGCACGGCCACTGCAATGTCCAATCTGTACATACAGCTTACATGCTTCCTCGAGAAACATCAGAAAGCCAGGGCTTATAAACCGGTCGACACATGCAATAATAGTCGAGGTGGGACTAAAGTACAAGTAATAGTGTCGGTAAAGTATAAGGTCAGCGGCAGATGATATTACATAAAGTAATACTGTCGGTCCAAAATGACGTCAGCAAAAACGACAGTACAATGGATTATAGTGTCGGTTAAGCACTCCCTCCATTCCAAAATATAAGCATTTTTAGGTTTAGTCAAAGTCAAATTTTTATCACTTTGACCACTAATAATGTATAACTAATAATATTTTGTCATATGAAAATTATATTTTTTGAATTCATCATGAAATAAGTTTTCATAAAAAATATATTTTTACATTAGAAATTATGTAATTTGCTAGATATTATTAGTAAAAGTTAAAATAGTTTGACCTTATCAAAACCTAAAAATGCTTATATTTTGGAACGGAGTTAGTATGAATTAACTTATTTCTACTATATATTTAAAAAACCAGAATGTATAACGATATGACCAAGTTCACAGTGGAGGTTACGCAGTTATGACACTGCCCACATGTGCCATACAGTTTACACAATTCCTCCCTACAAACAGGCAGCCAGAGCATATAAGTTGGTCGACACTATCAAGTATAGTCGAGGTGAGACTAAAGTTACGTCACATAATAGTGTCGAAAAAGTATGATGTCAGAAATGGATAATAGTGTCGCTCCTGTACAACGTCAGCAAAAACCGATATTACAATGAGAAACCGAGAACTTTTACTAACTTATACTAATAATATTTATAAACTTACATAAATTGAAAATATAATATTTATAAAATTATAAAATTAGTACTACTACTACTTATAATAACTACCCTTCCATGTCCAAGTCCTCTCCCTCCTCCTCTTGAATAGCTGACTTGGCCACCTCGGTGGAGAGGCGCTTGATGTTCGCCTCTGCCTCTCTGGTCACTGCATCGGGATGGGACGCCAGCTGAACGAGGGTGTCGAAGAGGAAGTCAAGCTGACATACCTTTACCACAGATAGTATGCGGTCCGCAACTGCCTGCGCCAGCTCCCGGCGCTCCGACTCCATCATCTCAGGGAGACGACTCAGCATCTCTTCCAGCGGACCCATGGCATGAAGGAAGTGGGCAGGAGACCCCCTTGCCTAAAGGGAGCTGCAGACTCCCCAGCTTCAACTTCTTCACAACACCGTTCACCGTATGGAAGATGTCTGATGCCATGTCGGTTTGAAGCCGGTGGGATCCCCGCAGAGCATCAAGATCATGGCTGAGGGACACCCGCAGAGCCTCCGACTCCTGAAGCTGCCTCTCTAGCTCCTGCACTATCTGGGCCGCCATCTAAGAAGTGCACAGAGACGAAAGATGGTTGGAAGATGGCTCGAAGAGATGTAGAAGACGAGATGGTTCTAAGAGCGCAGTTGCGACCCCTTTTATAGCCCTTGGATGAACTCCTCACCTTCTGACACTCCAGTTTTCACTGAGCATTTCATATTCCGACGCTCCAGTTGGATCCTTCTAGTCTTCTAGCCTACATCTTCTCTCGCCGTTTCACATTTTGATGCTCCAGTTTCCACTGGACGTTGTTGATGAGCGTCCACATGCTCTTTATCTTGGTCACCGCAAGGTGAAAAGCATGCAAACGTTCATCAACAATGTTCACATCTTCTCTCGCTCTTGCACTACTGTCATCATTATATTTCTAGTCTTCTAGCTTACATTTTGTACTTTATCTCCTCGTTCCCCTCCGGGCGCGGGCCGAGCCAGATAAGTGACAGGCACGGGCCTTCGAGGACTTCGCCACCGTTGAGCAGGAGTACACGCGGACCCTGCCGTTACAGGCTCTGTCAAATCTCTTGAAGACAGTTCTCGGCTCTGTCAAACCTCTTGAACAGAGTTTGAACAAAGTTTCGAGCTTTGTCAAACCTCTTGAAAAAGACTACAGGACACCAAACTTGATCCGACAACATGCTTCAAATGAGAGTAATAGATGTGGTAAACAAATGATGTTGCAAACACATCTGACAATCGAAATATAGAACTTGTATATGCTCACCCAGTCACCAGGGTACCCATGCACAACTGGGCATCATAAGTAACAACCAAAGAAGGACCACACGCGCAACGTGACAGGAAGAGGCTAATGAGCGTGCGGCGGCTGTCGGGTTAGAAGCAAGGGGCGGGATTCATATATATATATATATATATATAGGCGAGAATGACTAGGAACAGTATGTCATCCCAAAAAACGACATTACAATAACAACAGTGTCAGTCTTTTACTTCTGTAGTGTCGGTCGGACGGGACCGAAATTACAATGTCACTCGGTAAATATAACAAAACATTTCAATTTTTTTAAGCACCAAATGTTCCATTTTTTGTACAATGTTTTCTAGATGATAAGCAATCCTATTTCATTTTAGAACGTATTTTTTTTAAATATTATTATAACTTTCAACCTATATTCAACATTTTCTTACACATAACGTGTAGTGGCCATATGATTGCTAACTATAGTTTCATTTGAACTAAAAATTTCAAGAAAAGACTAAAAAAATTGAAACAAAAATTTTTCAGGTTTCTTACACAATGTAATTTACAAAAATCAAATTCTAGATCAAATATCATTATATATGTCGAGAAAAAAATAATAAAGAAATTGTTAAACTTATTAACAGTGTCGGGCAAGATGACATCAGCTTAAACCGACATTGCAATACAATAGTGTCGGTCTTTCACTTTTGTAGTGTCGGTCGGACGTGATCGAAATTACAACGTCACTCAGCAAACATAACTTAAATTATTTAAAAGAATTTTACACGTCAAATGTTCCATTATTTTATACAATGTTTTCTAGATGATAAGCATTCCTATTTCATTTTATAACGTAAATTTTTTTTAATTTTGTAATCACTTTGAACCTACATTCAACATTTTTTCTACTAATACCGTATAGTACCATAATAATTGGTAACCTATAGTTCCATTTGAACTAAAAATATCATGAAAATACTTCAGCAAAATTCAAAAAGAAATTTGTCAGATTCCTTACACAATGCAATTTACTAAAATGAATTGTAGATCAAATATCATTATATACATCAAGAAAAAAAACATTAAAAATATTGTTAAAGTTATTAACAGTGTTTGTAGTGTCGGTTATCGTGACGTCATGGTGCCCGACATTGTTAATCTTACTATATAAGCGGGCCTTGTTGCTTCGTTACACACTAAACCTGGTGGTCTTTTCATTGTCCGCGCGATGCCGTTACGCTGCTGAAAGTTTTTGACAACCCTAAACTCGCCGCTACCATTCCCGTCGCTGCTCCTCTGGCACCGGCCGCGGCTACTCGATCATCCTCTTTGGCTCCGGCACCGGTCGCGGCTGCGCGTCCTCCTGCAACCTTCGACTGCGCGTTCTCCTCCGACCTCGACGCCCACCTCATTTCCTGCTAAGTACGACTCCGGTCTCCCGGTGTCTCCCCTCCCCCTCACCCACTCCGGAACCCTAATGTAAGTACCCTCACCCATTCTTTCTCGATAAGCCGCCTCCCTTTCCCCGTTCTGGCAATCTACAAACTGTAAGCCGCCTCCCCTCCCCCATTTCGACAAACTGCAAACTGTAAATGACATCCCCTCCCACCCTTGTTCCTCTCAATTCTTGTGGCTTTGAAATGCTATATGACATTTTTTATGTACATACATATTATTTTTTAGTTTATGGATACATTGTAAGACTTTATTTGATACAAAGGTAAAATTCCTGATTCATATATTTCTCCTATGAATTTGATCTGATTTCTGTGAAATTCTTTTGCGAATTATGTGGATAACAATGTCGGTTTGATGACATCAGCGACCGACACTGTGATCGTATAGTGTCGGTATTGCTAACATCATCTTTGACGACACAACTATTACTGACACTACTATGACACCTTTCCTAAATTCTCTTATATATAGGAAGGTTGCTATTGCTATATGACATCTGGATTATAAACATAGTCTAGTATACTCAAATTGTCGGCACAATGTACTTTTCTGTTATATTTGTGCTCGATGATGAAAGCGAACTAAGTGAGATGAGAGTGGCAGCATAGACCATATATATCTTGCGACTTGTGATATCAAAAATGTGTTGTCATACGAGTCAAAGACCTTAGAGCGTTGAAAGGATATTATATTGGCAACCCTCACTAAGAGCAAAATTCTTTCTATTCTGTACCCTTTTCTTTTGTTATAGCGATTATTGGATCTCTTTCATGATATATCCAAAAATATAGGAAGGATTGGGTATTTGACTCCATTGATCGTAAGAGGAGTACAGAACATGATTTTTTGGAGGTCCTTAATGCGCAATGACCTCTAATATCATTTTAATTTTTTAGTGATCTGATATTCATAATCATGGCACAATATTTCTTATCAGTGACAGCTCTTACAAGTTCTACATCAAGCTTGGAGAAAAACACCATCCAAAGCTAAAAGAAAAAATATCGTACAAAACAAATTTTTCGGTACTACTACACTGTGAATAATCTATGTCACTATATTTTTATCTATATCTTTGAGACTTTTAACTTTTTCATTTTGTTCTCAAAGTGTGCAAAACAGGCTACTGGCAGTGTGCATTGTGACCACTATGTGTGCAAATACATAGAAGCTGGCTGTGAAAATACATGACATTGCCCAAAGAAGATTATGTATGGAAAAATGTAAGCACTTGCAGTTTTACACTGTATTGATATTTGCATTTTAATAATTACTAATTGTTCTTAATATTGGCAGCTAGACAAGCAGATGCAAGTGCAAGGAAGCCAATTTGATGAAGCCACACTCAATGGCATTGCATCTTAGATGATTTGCTTCATGATGCATGAGTTTATTCATCCAATGGATAAATATTATGAATTTTTAGGTGATGTGGCAGCATATCCAGAACTTGCTAATTAGTGCGAGAAATATCACAATTCTGAACTAATTCGCCAAAACTTTGAGGCTGGGCAGAAGAAAATTAATGAACAAGATCGGAGTTGGCCAAGCAAATGAAATTTTAGTTGTTAGTTTTATGTGAAGTATTCATGTATATGTGAAATTAAGCTGCTGTAGTGGATGAACTTGTGTACATATGTGACTCTAAGCATTCACTTTTTGAATACATTGTCTTCTGTCAATATATTTTATTAATCTATTATTTACATTTGATTTGTGTTATTAAGATGGCTCTTATTAAAATTAATCTGTTATTTGCATTTGATTTGTGTTATTAAGATGGCTCTTATTGAAATATATGAAAGTGTTGGTTTTGTGATGTCACAGAAACCGACACTTCTAATCCAGAAAGTAGTGTCGGCCACGTGACGTCATAATATATGACATGAGAGTCCTGTAAACAATGTCGAGAAAATTGAAATTCTTGAGACCGACACTGTTGGTAGTGAGTGCAGTGTCTGTTGCATGACGTCAACGCAACCGAACCACAGAAAAAATGTCAGTGTCGGTTCCATGACGCCATAATAAACGTAGTAGTGTTGGCTGTGTTGTTGAGGACAG
This sequence comes from Zoysia pacifica, assembly GCA_001602315.1. Classification (NCBI taxonomy): domain Eukaryota; kingdom Viridiplantae; phylum Streptophyta; class Magnoliopsida; order Poales; family Poaceae; genus Zoysia; species Zoysia pacifica. Next base: position 63,075 of record BCLH01001461.1, on the reverse strand, counting down.
GGCCAAGTGGTCTTTGGTGAGCTCCAGCCACAGGGCCATCGACCACCTTGAGCAGCAACTTCTAAATCCGGTGTAGCTAGATTCAGATCTGGTGCGGGTAACCCAGAGGCCTCCCATGCGTGTGTCCTAAATTAAATTAATTTGCAGAAAATGCATGTTTTTAGTTTCGAAATTCATAGAAAATAGATGAAATCATCAAAACAATATGAAACTAACCAGTTTTGTTACCATAACAATATGAAAGTGTAACTAAAATATTAAACACCTTAGTTAAGCATTTAATTAATAGCTAAGTGTTAGTATTTATTAGTTCAAGTTTAATTTACTATAACCTTTATATACACAGTTAGTTACTGTAACTTTGCATGGTTACTAATAAGTCACTAGCATACATGATGATAGCTTATTTCAGAACAAGATCATTAACAGTTGATATATAATTAATTAATCTTTATTCTTGTAATTAATTCATAGTAATTGAATTTTTTAGAACAAGTGAACAAACTTAATTCGATTTATGTCTTGATTACCATATTAATGGATTTATAATTAATGTGATTCGCATTTTCAATAAATGATTAAAAGATTTAAGAAATTATTTTATTTAGAAAATAAACATCTTTTTAACGTGAAATATTTAGATCTCTTTATTTATTAATCCTTTGCAATAAAATCATTATATTCCTTGTCATTCATCACACATGCATGTCCTTGCCTATATAGGAACCGACACGACTAACGAGGAGATTGGAGCTACCAGTGTAGAGCAGCACGAGTACTTGGTCGCATAGGAGATTGGAGCTACCAGTGTAGAGCAGCACGAGTACTTGGTCGCATCTGCTTATCTGCACGAGGACACTAACCACCAGCAAATCCAAGGTAAATCTCAGTGCATTAACTATTTTATTATTTCATTTTATTCACTGTATATGGTCTTTTAATGTACTATTCACTACTCCCTCTGGTACCATTGAGAAAGAGTTGGGTCAAACATTGCAAACATAAACTTCAAATAACTTTAAAATTGTTAAGTTTAAAAATGTGAAAATTATATAGTCCTAAAATGTTCTTTCATAAAAATATACATATGTTACTTTTAAATAAAAACTTATAGAGAAAACATATTTCACTCTGATCTATTAAGATTGCAGGAAACCAGTTTTTATTTTCGTTTATCCAATCTTTTGGAATTGGAACTATCCTCCCCTTCAATTTTTAATTTAAAAATCATCATTCCCCGTCATAAAAAAAATAAACTCTTTGTCTGTAGAAAAAATGCGGACAGATTCATTGAGAAAACATTGGCTCAAATTTGCTGTAAACCACTTAATAATGATTCTTAAACAAATTAAGCATACAAAAGCTTCTACATAATTATTCCTTTTTGGGCGTGTCTCATTTGGATCAACGATGTAAGAGCAAACAAAAAGATTCAGTTACAAAATTAGACCAAACTTTCTTCTGAATTATTCAAGGCTTGCATTATAATATGCAAGCACAAATAATTTGGCACCATTTACATAATTACTTCAGATTTGGCATAATATCCTTCTTGACCCATCTACATTTTTAGGCAACAAGCTCTCACATATAACAATATATTTCAAACATGAAAAGGTTTAGAATGACATTATGCACTTAACCAACAGATCAATTGAAGTTTTTGAAGAGCCACCTTCTTCTATGGATTTGACAGCTTTTTTCCTCAATTCCTTTGCCTTTTGCCTCATCTCTCTTCCTTCTTCCTTAAAAAATAACCTTTTGACAGCCCTCTCGATCGTTGCCCTGTCCAACTCAACTTCAATCTCAAATCCTATCTTCCACACCTCCTGTACATATCTCATGTTTATCATCTGATCAGCGAAATGAGGCCAACATATCATTGGAACACCTTCACATATGCTCTCTAGAGTTGAGCTCCATCCACTGTGTGTCCAAAAGCCACCAACTGCTGGGTGGCCAAGAACTTCTTGTTGTGGAGCCCAGGGCACCACCATTCCCCTGCCATGTGTTGCCTCCTCGAAGCCTTCAGGAAGGCTCACTTGTTGTGAGGACTGGACCAAGTTATGTCGAATCACCCACAGAAATGGTGTTTGGCTATTTGCCAAGCCCCATGCTGTCTCCAACAATTCTTTCTCCTCCATAGAAGCCAAGCTCCCAAAGCTCACGTAAAGAACAGAATCATCCTTTTGTTTGTCAAGCCATTCCAAGCAAGACCGATCTTGCTCTATCAGGCTACTCTCGGCTCCGGAAGAAATTTTGTGAAGTGGGCCGACTGCGTATGTTGGAACATCGAGGCCATTTGCGACCTTTTGGAGCTCAGGCTCTTCAAGGTCAAGGAAGGTGTTGATGATGACACCTGAAGAACACCTTGAAGCGTCTACCAAACATTCTAAACACTTGCACATATTTGCATGCGAGGTAGCGGTCGAGAGCACAAGGTCTCTTGGCCGAAGTGATGGAAGCTCATCCAAGGTCATGTCCCACTGATATTGATCTATAAAACACAAAAGGTAAATGATATGTTGTCATGGACCATAATTTCGTCATGTATAACATATAATAAAGTTTATTTGCTGAAAGCATCATTTTTTTCACGGTTTCTCTGCTACAAAGTTTATTAACCACTGCAAAGTTTAAATTTCCTTATGAACCATCCATTTTAACTTTTGTTCCTTAGTCACCACTATAGTCACTTTTGTTTCTAAAATGCTCCTTGAAAGACGAATTTAAATTATGAGCACTGTAATTTCTTTATTAATTTTATTTTAATTCTTTTAGTAATTTTTCCTCATTTAATGATTTTGTATCAATTGCCTTCAATAATTTTACTTTGACTCCTTTAGTAATTTTATTTTGATTCTGTCAGTAATTTATTTTGGTTCTCTCAGTAATTATATCCCATTCAATATTTTTTCTTTCGGTTCATTTGGTAATTTTTAAATTTTGTTCTGTTAAGGAAACTAGAATGAAATTACTGAATGTGATAAAATTACTAAAAAATCAAAAAAAAATTACTGGAGGAATTAATACAAAACTACTGAATGAGATATAATTACTAAAGGAATTGAAACAAAATTATTGAAAAAATTATGGTGCTCACAAATTTAAGTTTGGCTTGTAAGGGGCATTTTAAAAACAAAAGTGATCATAGTGGTGCTTAAGGAACAAAAGTTAAAATGAATGGTTCATAAGAAAATTCAAACTTCATGGTGGCTAATAACTAACCCAAACTTTTTTCAATGGCTGATAAGGAAGTAACCCATTGTATTATACCCTCTAACCTTACGACCACGTATGTGCCAGTTGAAGTGATTCCACTCTGTATTTCCCACAACTCTTTTTATCTTATTTTTTAATTTTAAATTTAGAAATTAACAAGTAATATATGCTAAAATTGTGATTATGCTGTTAATTCCAGCTTGATGCTACATTATTGTGTTTAGACATTCTATAAGCCGATCAAAAAATGGCTGTTGGTCGACAGAGCACGTATTTAATTGTGTTAAATGGTTTGAGTACATTTAGGTTTAGTATTAGAATAAAGGGACTCATAATAAAAAATAGGATGACATATATACTCAAAATAGTTTTCAGTTATAAGCTTTTCAACCAATAGCCTCAGTTAACAACTTTTTTTTTTTTGGCAGGTGACATAGGCCTGTTTGGAACCACCCAAACTATAATAAATCAGTTTATGAAAACTGAAGGGCCTTCAAACAGTCCTTCATTCTTCGTTTCTACGATATGAACCTCATGTTGATTCGATGTTGTAATATTGAACCTTGGTGGATCAGTGGGGCATGAGATTAAAACATTAATCGCGGGAAGCAACAATGCTATCATTTTAAAAAAAATATCAGCAAACAGCACTTTAAAGAATCAGTTTTTTATCTAGCATCCAAATGCAGTCAACTACATGTTTATTAATCAGATTATAAAAACTACCTCTATAATTTTTATTATAATATATTGGTTCCAAACAGCACCTTAATACACATCATACACAAGAAGTCAAACCTACTAGCCTCATCTACAATGCATTTCTAACAGGCCCTCATCACAATTTTAACGGTGGAAACTCAATTGCACAAACGTTGACATTTTTTTGCCTCTCACAGACCCACATACTTAAAGGCAACATATGCAGTTGAGTGGTCCTATTTCATGGTCAAACGTAAGCTGCAAATGCAATAAGTATAGTGCAATAGTTCAACATACTTTGGCCCTGTTTGAAACTACTTAGAACTTATTGAAAAAAAAATAGTTTATTTCAACACCTAGTAAAAAGGCTGCTGAAAAATATGTTTTTAATTTATTTTGAGAAACTGCTTAACTTAATAAGCCGTGAAATAACGCTTCTGCTTATTTCAAAAAGTTGTATATAAGTTGTGCAAATAGTGCCTTAAATTATTGTCTTAGTTTACTTTTAACTTATTTTTTACCATTTATCTCATTAAAAATAGATGATATCAGTAAGATTATAAGAGTTAAAATTACTTTAATGATAAATCAAGTTATACAAAAATATAAGATATTTATTTAATTTTTTAAATAGATAAATAATAAAAAATAATATTAAAAGTCAATAACAACAATAATTTAATAACAGAGAGAACTAGTTGCTGTGCAATGCCCAATTTTAGTTTGAATACGGTAAATGTTGTAGTGAAAAATCCAAGGATATGAACTCATGTTCGTAAAAACTTGGAGAAAACATTTTCGAAATAAGCTGCCAATTAAATAATAAGGTCGTAACAGCAGAGTTAGTGCTCAAGCAATCACATACCTTGCGTTGACAGAGGAAGGAGGCCCCTGTCGCATAGCGAAGGAAACGCCATGTACGCGACGAGGCATGCCACGGCGCCCGTGCGCAGCACGAGCGTGGGCACACCGAGCTCCTGCGCCACGAGCTGCATACCGCGTAGGTTAGAGTCCAACACGAGGCACGCCGACGACTCACCGTCCTTCTCCGCGTGGGCGAGCTCCTGCCGCAGGCGGTCGCGGAATGGCCCGGGCAGGCGCTCGTTGATCCTCAGCAGCGCGCCCACAAGTCCCCGTCGCTGCCTGACGGGAGCAGCTCGCCCGACGGCACGCCCTCGCCGACAGCGACGAAGTGGTAGCCCGCGGGGCGGCGCGCCGGGTCGGGCGCGTTGATCAAGGCGGCGTGTAACTGGAACATGGTGATGTCAAGCCCGCTCCGCTCGTGCAGCGCGCCGGCGAGCTGCATCATCGGGGTAATGTGGCCCTGTAACGGCAGCTGGAACATCAGCACCCGCCGGCGGCGTTGAGACATGCCGGATATCGCCGGAGTTGTCGTCGCCATGCTAGAGGCCAGAGCCACAATGTGCTGTCGTTTGATCAGCGCGCGGTTCATGGAGTATTTAAGAATGGAAAAATATGATCTTGAACGCGATTTGGGTAGGTATCAAATTCAATTGCGTGCAGCGCGTGGGATGCGTGTTCTCTTCGTTAGCTGTGGACCTGTGGTGCAGTGATGGCTATAAACCGGGCTATGCACCCCACAAGTTAGGGCTTTCAAGTTCATCGCTCCTCTATCTTGTTGCTTAAATGCTTTGCCTATGCTGTCACTTGGTTGTGACTGCCAACGTTGAAAAAGAAGAGGCTTCCTACTCTCTCGTTCAGGGGAAGCTACGTGGATCCATCCGTGTCAGCTGTTACCGATAAATTTTCAAATCCTTCATATAAGGTAGTGTAACATCCCAGAATTTTCGAATTAATAAGTGGCTTTTTCTCCAATTTACATTCCATTTTAATTGTCTGTCTCAATACTTCGTTCCGATCAAAAATCTTTCGTACCAATTTTCGTTCCGTTCAAATCCAAAATCCGTTTTATCTAAATTAATCCGGTGCCGAAATAATTTAGTCCGCGTAATTTTTACGTTGACTAAAATTGTTTCTCGGAAATTTCCCAAATTAATTCTCGGGTCTCTAAATATTTTCCTTGATTAAATTTCTTCAGCCTTTGTAATTATTTCGCGGTTATTAATTAATTTCCGATTAATTTCTAACCCTCTATTTTTCACCCTCTTTAAATACCCTTTAACCCTATCCCTAATCTCTATTACATTTTTTTTTCCTCAATCTCTTTCTTCCTCCGCAAGTTGGCCGAGAGTCGGTCGAGCGCTGCCTCCTCGGGTCTCGATCCTCGCACCATCTTTCGAGTTCGTCTAGATCCTCGCACCTGCTCTCATCACCAGCGCCCGGGTTCCCGCGTGAAGCCTTGTTGCCGTGTCAGGCTGGTACGAATCACTCTTTTACCCAGTAGTTCTTCCTCTGTTCGCGCTTTAATTTTCAGCCTGCCTCCGAGTTTGTAGCCGCGTCGCCCCTCTGGATCGTTCTCTGCGGCCGCGCTGTACCCGTTGGTCTGGAGGCTGCCTCATCGCCGCGCGCCTCCAAGCCGCTGGACCTGTCGAGTCACGCGTCGCCTGGGTCAACCGCGCCGTATCACCGCCTGATCTGCC